>JAITYZ010004275.1:0-18623 GCA_027744595.1 Paronellides praefectus | reverse complement strand
TGTATATTGCATAATATGCATGGTAGGTATTGGTATAAATACCCATCAAGGGCACATAATGTGTTAATCCAAAGAGAAGGTCTCCACTTTAACACGTACTCATATTTTACATTGTAAAGTCAAAAATTTTAAAGAAAGGCTGTTTGTAATGGTCGGTAGGGAAACTGCTTAATTACAGGGGGATGTACTCTACACGTAAAATACAATAAACTGTTATACACGCCTTCCCTCTAATGGGCTGGCTGACTGAGTGTGTGTGTGTGTCTGTGAAGGGCTGGTTGATTATTTTTCTCTCGCTGCTTCCAGTGAAAATTAGCCAAGTCTCTCCTCTCTCTCTCTCTTGCACCGGTGTTGGAAGCACATAATTAGCTAACTGCAATTTGAACAAGCAGGGAGGATAATGGGACTGTGAACTATAGGTATACATGCATATATATTATATAGTCATGTCCGATTGCATACTACATGCTCTTTCACAAGCACACGGCGGGATCCTTTTCCGGAGGAGAGACTCCGCTTTCTCTTCTTAGTGTGCAAAGTCAGGTTATTTTAAAAAGCTTATCACAACTGTAGTATGAGTAGAAGTAGTAGTAGCGGCGATGGAAAATGTGGTAGTAAACGTGTGGCTGTGATTGTGATGATGATGATGCGAACTCTTCCCTTTCATGAATTTCAACTAACCAGTAATAGCACACAACACAAAACGTACGTATGGTAGTATTATCCCGCTTGTACACATAATATGTATATAATGTGTATATCCTATATCTAATAACCGTGACACTTTTTTCCCTTTACCCAATTTTACACAACCAAATTTGATAATGAACGCAGCAGCAGCGTGATATCACCACATCATGTAACAAGTATTCCTGCACAACAACAGACAAGTCTTCCCTTATGAAAGGGTTCTTATAAGAGTGCTCATCTCATCAACATGTAGTTATGTTCCCTCATCATTATATGCTGTATATTCTCGTTAACTTTAAAAAAATCCTAGTTTCCCTACAATCACCAATGCAATTACCATCATAATAAACTTTTGGGCATGAACACAATTATACCCTCCCTACTGGTATTATAGTGGGGGAAAAATCAAGAAAATCTAACAGGTTTTCATTCCATTGTGGGCTCTCATATAGACATATTCGTATGTATATATTTGTTTTTTATACCCAGAGCGTTTTTGTAGAAAGGGTACAAGGTACAAACCAATTTGATTGGGACATCATATACCAAATTGGTAGGTGGATATTTTGATTACGGGGAAAATATTTTGTATTCAGCATGTGCATACAGCCAGGCTATTGTGTCGTGATGAATATAAATAACACCAACAAAAAATATATTAAGGACAAACACAACGTGCAAGCACGGAAAAGGTGAGCAAGTTTCTTTTGGGTAATGGGATTCGAATGAAAAAAAGAAGATTTTTTTAGATATCAGGGTTATTTGGCGACGACAGTAATACAAAATTATTGTTGTTTGTGCGTCTTTCTCAGCATGTCTTTTGTGTTGGGTTCCTCCACATACATACATCTATATTATATTATATGTTTTTTGTCCAGATACTATAGGATAAAATGTAATTTGTAAATAAAGGACATATATATTAAAGAGTATTATGTCTAGGAAAAAAATAGCAAGATGAGTGCATCATCATCATCATCACCAGCATCATGGTGATCATGATCAGGTATCCAAATGGGGTATGGACTTACCTGACTGATTCTTTAGCCGAACAAAGAAAGTAAATGTAAAAAAGATATGTATCCTTGTTTCCGTGTACCTTCCTGGGTGTGTACAGCTGTGCCCTATGGTAATAAAACCATGTAGGTATGTAAATAAGCATATATATTCACTATTTTCTCACTACGATTCACATCAGCAATACCCCCGTGTTCTTTTCGGTGCTCATCTTATTCACAGTCATAGCCTTTTAAAAAAAATTTGTTGGTATGATATACATTTCACTTTTGCCAAGCTCAGGTTCTCTCCCGCATCACCGTCATCTTTATGATGAGCAAGCTATATTCTCAGGCATACACACTACCATTTCCTAACGTAAAATAGCCCAAGAAAAAGAGGAGAAGCGGTAAAATAAATGGTATATGTATATATAAATAAGTATATATATATGTATATATCTATATATGATTTGATACGCGTTTGCACAGTAGTTAGGTACAAATTGTACCGTACAATAAGTGTAATGGGCTATATATGATCCACCACCGCCACCATGATAATAACATGATACGTAATACGTAGCGTATTAGCATAGAGAGAGGGAGAGAGAAAAAAAGAGACGAGTTGGACTTTGTAAGACGGAGAGTAAAACTATAGGAGGAAAGAAGGCGACTGAGTGATTGAGCGAGATTAGTAATTGACATATGAATAAGGGTGCGCCAAGGCAAATAAGTTGATAGGGCTAGATGTTCTTTTTTTTAAATCAAATGGCATTGCGTTGCGTTAGGATGAAAAGACGCTAAGCAGTAGGGCCTAATAATAACAAGAATATGATTACGGGTATGCGGAATAGCAGAGAGTTGGAAATGGAGAAGGAAAGAGAAAGAGAGAGACGGAGAGAAGTGGTAGGAAGAAGATGATGAGAAAAAGAGTAAACGATTTTGTGTCTCTTAGCCCATGGGATTTCAGATATTTTATTATAGTCCCACTGACTGAGACGATGATCTTCATGTTGGTTTTGCCAACATTGCACTTTGGTCGTCACCACCATCATCATCACACTCTCATTTTCCGTCTTCATCGCTCTTGTCGTCATCCTGAAACCCATCATAAAGAAAAGGTAAATCATACTCATACATATGGATGTATGCATAGTATGCAGGAGAAGAAGAAAATAATATGAGGCTTCCTTTTTTCCTTCATTCCGTCTTTCTCTTCTCCTTCTCTTTGTCTTGCAAATAAAAAAGGGGAATCAGCGGGAGTGGGAAATGTGAAAGCACTGGGATTGGAAATTTCCCTCATGACTCTCCCATTTCTTGTTCCTTAAGCATATGCAAGTTCTTTGCGATAACACCTTTCCATGAGCGACGGAGTGTGTGTGTGGTGTCGGTCGGTGTGTGAGAGACAACAGCAAAAGAAGTGGGAATATACATAGTTGCATGTACCAAAAACACCTTGAGCCAATACACTCATCAAAGCGAAGTGAGCAGGTTGTCATCATTACTAGTTGCCTGGTATTCATTGCTCTTTTCTTGTACCGAGTCGCGGCGTCCTGTTGCGGCAAAGAAAGCGCACGAAAAAGACACGGAGAGAGAGAGAGAGAGATCATGAAGAACCTGATGAAAAAGAAGGGCACCCATATACCCACTCCCTTATTCTCCTTGTTCATCCTTTGCCATCCGTATATCTCCTCATCTCTCGCCTCTTACATTTTCCTCTCCCTTCTGTTTTCATTCTCAAATCTTTCTCTCTTCAACCCGCGCGTAAGACATGCATATATCTTCTTTTTTTGCAGAGAGGACATATTATATATTAGCAAGTGGTGAAAGCAATACTTTATGCCATTTCCTAACTTGTCCGTCCGTAAACCTACAAAATGCTATTATTAAAAAAATTATTAGAGCATTTTGTGGTTCCCTCTTTGCCCCATTAAAAACTTCATCAGTACCAGTAAAAAAAATATTTTTCGGTCGAGTAACCGGAAACAGTTGTGTAGTAAACATTTCCTTGCCTAACGTTATTTTTGTTACTCTTTGAAAAGCTGACTTCTGCTACCTTTTGATATCATGCTTGTTTCGCTTATTAATATTCTGCATATTCTTGATGAATTGTATGAAATTGAAGGAGAACGGATGAGTTCATCTGCCTGTTATTTTATTCTCTACTCAACTCTGCAGAAAGATGATAAAGCCTTGCTTCTCTTTCCACCCAAGGGGGTTTCCATGTCAGTAGCGTCTCTTCAGTTTCGAATGATAAGACACACACTTACTCACTCACTCCTCTGCCTTTTCTCATTCCTTCTCAAAACTAATAATATGTCTTTTTCTTTTTCCCCTTTTATTTTCCTCTTTCAAAAGTGTCTCCATCACAAGACATAAATAATATTACAGCTTGTTTCATTCCAAAATTGTATTGTTGTACCGAGTATACATATGTCCTCCGTGGAAGGCCAATTAACAGCGCAAAAGAGAATCCTAAAAGCATATTTTATTTTTTATTCAAGAATACGCAATATATTTTTCCTCGCATCCCACCAACACCATTCAGCTATTCACCTTTTACTGTATGTTTTATGCAGATATAGTCTTGAGTGAGTCGCTGGTCTCTGGCTTGGTGACAGTGTAGCACACACACACACATATTTTTTGTGCACTTTCCCCCCATTTCCATTTCAATTTGCTGTCGACTTTGTGTTTGGAAACTGAAAGAAAAATATTGTTGGTGTTGATGATAATAATAGTATTATTAAAGGGTATGAATTGATGATGGTAATACTTAAGTTGTTGGTCGTCTGGCGTCAAAGAGAAATATAAAAAATAAGGAAAAGCCCTCACAAAATTTCTCCTTATCCGGTTGCTTCGTAAAAAATTTAGTGAAAAAGGGGGCCATTTTTCAATGAGAAGGAAGAAAAAGAGTGAAGAAGGGATTGCTTATCACTTTCATCTTTCATTTCCTTTGGTTTATGTACATGTATATTTATGTGTTTTAGCTGAGCACATAATAAAAAATACGTACATATGTATTATTATTTGCTGTTCGTAAAAGAAAAAATAATAATATGTAGATAGGTATGTTTGTACTCTGAAAGTCTTTTTTTTATTTGCACAAGAAAAAAAATATGTTTAAAAATATATGAGTGGCTCTCATGCTATATATTATTTGTGTGTATATGTTTGTGACCTGATTGTGTACATAGCTAAACCAAAAGGTACACTATCACAAAACGAAGAAAAAAGTTTTCCATTCAACTTTTTTCTTAACAAATAAAACTTATTTTGAGATTTTTTTCTATATTTTTCACATTTTTTATGTGCTACCATCAGACTTTGGGTATTTCCAGATATTTTATGTGTCCTTTTCTTCTTCTAACAAACTCAAAACCAGTTTACTTGGAGTATATTTCTCTCGCTTTCTCTATGACAATCCAAACATATCTAATGCCATGAAAACACAAATTTGTTTGGCCAGTGCAGTGTAGAGAGTGTAGGGAAAAAATGCTGTGTGTGAGCCGTTTAATGACAGGAAATTAGCATGTAACGTGGTTTTTAGCTATCTTCATACTTTTGAAGGAAGAAGAAGAAAAATAAAAAAACTTTCTTTTCTCGGCAAAATAGAGAGTCACACAATGGCTTGCATTAAACTATATAATAAGTATTTATTCAGTTTACATAGTGTACTATATACTCCATGTGTGTTTTTTGTTGTGTTTGTGTGATGATTTGCCATTATCAAAATACAACAACAACATGTGTAGCAAGTAAAATTGTCAGAAATAAAATGTCTTGTCATGTAAAGTTAAAGTTTTTTTTGTGGGATGGGGGATGGTTATATTGCAAAGTTATTTTTTTACTTTTTAAAGAGAAATTTGTGTTTACCACATTTTATGAATTATTTACTTAGCAAAATAAAGACATTTACTTTTAGAATGTTTAATCTTGTAAATTGTTTGATCCATAAACACAAGAGACAAGAGGTATACGTGGAGAAAGCATGTCAATATTTTTATACAACTAAATATAATATGCAATGTTAAAAATATCATTTCTCAAAACGCTTGGGAACATTAGCATCCCGCATATACAGAGTTTTTGTTCTTTTTAAATTATTCAGTGTAGCTGCACAATAAGGTATTATGTTGTTGTGGTTAGTTCACTAGGATAATGAGCTGTAATATAAACAAAACGTTGCTTGTTTGCAAAGCAGTAATTTGTTTTTTTTCTATGAATTTTCTAATTTACTTAGGAAAGTGAAAATTTTGTGCAGGAAGGCACATAAAAAAAAATTGAACCAACTTGTGTGTGAACTTTTTGTTTCACACACGCTATCTAGGAGAAATATTATGTGCAGTCAGAGTGCCACATACAACACCTCTCCTTTGTAGAAGGAGAGGGATCCATTTGCTCCTGTTTAGCTCTCCGCAAACCACTCAAAACTCAACTTTTTTTTTCTTTTCTTTTGTCGCGGTAATTTTAAAGCATATTAGGTACTTGTATATTTATCACACAAATTTTGTGAAAAAAGTAAAGTAACCAATATCTGTGTTATGACTACACTTGGCTAATCCTTCATGTTTGCTCCTTGTATGTATGGATGGATGTATGTTTTACGGGAACATGGACGACTTTGTTAGTAATGGATAGTCCTCTGCTGATAGTCTTTAGCCAACTGAAATGAGAGACGTCTAGACGACTATCAGTTCTCAGGAAAGATGTAGAAAGGAGATTTGTTGACTATACTCTTGTTCCCATTGAAAATGCAACTACGCAATAGTCTGCCCCATACAAACTTTTAGTCGACTTTAACCATTCTCCTAAAATAAATGACACTTTTTTTAGTTGAGATAATGTGTGGTCGGTTACGCTTAAATTACAAGTTTTACTTTTTGCTGATGTGTTGTAACCTTCACTTTTAAAACCAGACAGTCTTTGTGTCACGAAAGATGAGTGCTGTAGCAGTATTACAAAAAAGTAGATGTGTACACAGACACACGTGTAATTAAAAAAAACAGAATGTACATGGTACATTATTTTATAATGACCCTCTGTAAGTTTCGGTAACAAATTTTCACAAACAAGGTAGGTACTTAAATACCAAGCATGCAAAGGTTTATACTGTGTTTTGCTGTCTCACAAATCAACAAAATTTTAACAACATATAAAGTTTTTGCTTATTCACGCGTATATAGGCAGAATAAAGTACACACGCACAATGTTAGACTCTGGAAAGTCTGGAATTAAAAATCATAAGCCAAGTCTCCACACTACTCTTTGAAATGGCATTTTTTTCTCCAGAGTATTTTTGTCTATCTGGTTGAATGAGACATTAAAATACTCACCTTTCCTGTAGCAGAGGCTCATATACCTGCATTGTATAGGTATGTATGTGTGATGTGCGTGTTCACAAAGACGACAATATAAAAAACAATAAAAGAAACGTGCCTTGTACTTTTCAGAGAAAAAAATATAAAAAAGGTATCTGGCAGAGGCACGCAGGAAATTTTGCAGGACTCATTCCATGCACGCTATCCATTAGAATTGAGTCAAATATTACTTTTTAAATGCACTCTACCGCCCAAAAAACAAACATGTTATGAAGGAGCAGATTTTTAGTAACATGTATATTCTAGATAATACATTGTCTACTTCTTATACATACCTATGCTTTAATCTCCCACCACCACCTTTGATATAGTTCAGTAGTACGATAATTTTAGTCTAGGATTTAATTCACAATTTGCTCATTGTCCAATAATTTATGTGCATGTATGGAGACGCCTTCACTAGTAATATATTGTACAAACCTGTCCATCCCCCACGTCATAATTCTTTTAACTCATTAGCCCAAGTTCCCTGTCCTCTTAGGGGAAATGAAAGTAAAAACAAATAAAAGTTAGAGAGGTTGTTTGATGGAAAGGTTGAAAATGTAAGCTTCCCTAAAGTCGTACTAATTCCACACGCCTCAAATCATCCCATTGAGTAACTTTCAAGACAAACTACCAAGACAACAAAAAAAAGTAATATTACTTTGGTTGGATAGTTCTCCTGTGTCAACCCAAAAAAAAGGAAGAAAAAAGAAGAAAATAAAAAAGTTGCGCTAAAGCTAGAAATGTCACTAAGTCAGGTAACATGATGATGATGATGACGACGATGATGGCTGTATAGTCTACCTTAACATTCTCAATGAAATAATCCCTACTTGACAGCATGGTTTATTTTTTTACACAAAGTACAAAAAAGGGCAAGACACAACCCAACTATCACATAATAATGATGTATGAATCATAAACATAATGTACTGTACACCAACCAAAAATAAAACAGTTCAACAAAAAAGAAAACCACTACCATAACCTTTTTATTTCTGCTCACACCCAACCAAACAACATTATAACAGCCAGAAAAAAACCAACAATTTTTTTACGTTACTAATAGCAATTCAACTCAATCCCATTATAATATAGCAGAGTTCATGTCAGAATCAAAAGACAAGAGAAAAAGAAAAAAAAGTATAGCGAACATACTAAATGCTTAAAAAATACATAGTTTGTCCTCGTCATTGTCGTAGCAGCCTTTGCAATATGTATACCTTCTTCACTTCCTTCCGCTCTATTTTCGAGTTTGACTCAAATCAACATAACGTGTGCACTCCTCTTCTTTTTTTAAAGATTTTTTTCCTTCTTATTGCGGAGGGCATATAATATATTTATGTAACATAGGATGTCTTATGAAATAAAAATGTTATAGTGTGGTGACTTGTGAATTAAAAGCTTATTTTTTTGTTCCCTTGGTCGACAAGAGATGCTGATGAGTATTAATGAACATGCATAAAAAATGCAACTATTAAAATACCTATGAGCATAAGATATGCGTACATAGAGGAAAAGGGATTTCCTTTTGAGATTCCAAGAAAAAGAAAGTATGTACATACTTTTGTATATTATATGACTCATTTGAACAATACCAACGCGTATACATACTCTATTTGTAATAGATTACTTTTAAAGACAGCAGCATTATATGATGCAGGCGACGATGATGATGGAAGGAGGTAAAAAAATAAACTGTAAAGTAATTGAATACGACCAAAAAGGGATATATATTTTTTTCAAATTTCTAGAGAGACAACTTTCCCACAAGACAAACTTTATATTATTATTTTCTTCCTACTATTTTATTCCTAAACTCTACCAAAAAAAAACTCTCTGCTCTGTATTTTTAGCCTTCCTGGGTGGGTGGTGGTAGTAGTAGTTGCAACTCTGTAATAGCTGTGATGATCATGATGGTTGCAGAGACTAAGAATAATGCACATCTTGGTCTCTTTTTTTATTCGTTTTCTTCTTCTTCTTCTGTAGCCCGTGTGAATGAGAAAGACGAAACCCTTTGTGTCGTCCAAGCAAGTATATATGTGTATATGCATATAAATGTATACGGGATATTATGGAGTTGTGATGGTAGTTGTAGTATCGAATAGGAGACTACTATACCATTATTATTGGCACGATCCCACATTTTTTTCTCCCTCTCTGTTTTAGGGATACAAGGTTTGCTAAAAACAAATTTTTTTTGTGTGTGTGCCCTTCCAAAAAGGATGTATTATTAGTTAAAAGGCGCAGCCAGTAGCAATTCTTCGTTTACACACAAGACTTATTAAAAAAGTTTAGTAATTAATGTTGAACAAATCAGGGCAACATTTTTTTTCGCTTACAAAAAAAATAAGGGAATAATAGCGAGCTAGAGAAAAAAAGAGGAGGAGGTAGAGAAAGGAAAATGGTGTAAGTGGATATGAGATGAAAGTACAATATTTGTGTAAGGCTATATATGTCGTGTATTTTTCACTAAAGAAGGAAGAAGAAGAAGAAGAAAAAGTTTAACAATGGTTACTCGTTACTACTACTACGCTGGTTGCCATTAGATGCAAGTTAAAGAATAAAAAAAAGTAAGGCAGAGAGGAACAAAGTATTAGACGCAGTATAGTTGTTGTTGTAGTAGCAGTAGAAGCAGTATCAGCAGCACTAGTGGTGGTGATAGCGATAGTGATGATGACGATGATGATGGCAGTATACAGAAGACGATTCTTCTTCGTCCTGCTAATTCTCGATCCTTTCATCTTTCATTTCCATCTATCACGTCAGTCAGTTAGAGCTGTTGCCTTTTTTTCCTGGTAACACCAAACCAGCATCATAATTTTCATTACATTCTCCGAAATATGTACACATTCCCGTACAAACACAAGCACAAGTCGACTTTTTTTCTGGGATCCTAAAATAAAATTGCAACATAATATCTATATATATTTTTTTTCTTCCTTGCGTCGTCGTCGTCTAGGTTTATCCTGCTATTTTAAAAAGAAACGACGGGAACATACATATTTATGTATGTGGCTTATATGAGTTAGAGCACACATATAGCATGGGTAATAAAAAAAATATCTAATAAAAATAATACAAGGCTAACATTTCTTGTGATAGTTTTACAAAATACAAAAAAAACTATCAACTATAAAAATTATTATGAAAGATATATATTTATATTAAAAATATACATCACCAACAGTTATGCAACAACAGATGAATTCCGTCACATCATTTTATAATGCATGAGGAAAAAAGAAGGGGAAAAAGAACAACTTTTGAAGGCAACAAAGTTTTTTTTTCTGAGAAAAAAAATATGTGGTGAGTTCATTTATCATTCCCTCTCTCACAACTTTTTCAAGTCGATATCAGCCTTGATAACATGTGTTTTACTTGATACTTTTGTACGCTCACATAGCAATCCTGGTCGTTCAATAAATCATAAGCAACGAGGAAAATTTAGAGAGAAAAGGTTTTTTTTTGTATTAATCTTACATTGCTTAAAGCAGTGCATAGAGACTAGATTATGTAGATATCATTAGTCCAGCGAGGCGTAACTAAAAGCTGTGGAAGACCCAAGGAGGAAAAAAAAGTAATTTGAATTAAACTAAGTATAATTAAATATTTACATGGTTTTTGAACAAAAAAAAAGTTTTTAAAGGTAGGAAAGTAGCCCAAAAGGGTAGCACAATCAACGTTATTACATTTTTAACTGGTTGAAAGCGTAAACTTGATGGTTTTTATCAGGTACTTCAAGACAAAATGTTGTAAACTCATCATTTCAAGCTGTCATTGTGCATAATGTAATATGCATACTACTTCCACATCATGTTTATTTAGTTTTTATTTGTTTACTTGTTAAAGAGGAGGAGTGTGCACAAGGTAGAAGGTAAAGGTTTTAGCGTTGAAGGACATACACGCGACGGGTTGTTTTACTTTAAAAACATTTTTCAATATCCATATTTGATTTTCAACCTTTTTCCGGGAAGACGATGAAATTAAAATATAATCATACCAGAGACACACAGAATTGTGTGGAAACAACAAATACAAGTTATAAATAAATATGGTACATGCCATGCCCTTTTATATTTCTTCGTAAGGGATCATCTGATGTAAACATTTGTTGGAGTGGTTTCCAGGAAAGAGCTTATTTACTTTTCTGCTTGTTGGATTCCTTCTCTCTTGTATGACGCATTGTAAAATTATGGGAAATGCAACTTGCACTACTACTACCATTACCAATACATAGTCGTTTAGGGTAAACAAATAAGGTATAACAGTTCAAAAACTGTTTTTGTATATCATTTCTAAACTTTGTATATTTAGCAGTTGTAATCTTTCCTGGTTGGATGAAAGCCTCACTTTGTTTGTCTCGCAAAACAAAAAAAATGACATTATGATGACGCCGCCGAAAATGATGATAGTGTGATATCTTTTCCACTTAGTCGAGTTTAAAGTAGTGAACCATGATGAAAAGGAGAACAACAGGAGTGCATAAATTCATGTTTTGCTCTTTCACATTTGACTCGGCTTGAAACACGTACCTGCTCAAGAAGGAGCATCGTGTATAGGTGTATATATATATGGTATATATTGTCATCTGTTATTATTGTAAAAAAATAAATACTTGTGATGCGCTTCACATATTTCTGATAGTATTTACAACATTTCCATTCCCAACTCTCTTGTGCCTAATAAATATAAACAGAGATATGTAGAGGCGGCGTGCTTACATCATCCCTCTGATATACTCAATTGGACGGAAACAATAAAACAAGAACCTGGCATGCATGTACAAAAAAGGGAACAATTTTTCTTCCTCCTCACATCTCATCTTGTAACGATATTTATTTTTTGTTGTCCCTCTATCCATCCATCAATAACAAACACTCCATAATACAGTTTTGTTGTAGTAAGAGGTTGTGGTAGGGATGGTAGAGGTTCAAAAACAAGAAATTATAGAAAACAGGGTCTCATACATAAAAAAAGTCTTCCTTGGCACACCAACTCAACCGGTTTTTTTACTCATTCCCTAGAATTTAAGGGCGAAAAAAGTGAAATTGTTCCACTACTTGTTTATCAAACATTATACATTACGCTATATAAATAAAAAAAGGCAGGTAGGAAGGTAGATAAAGCAAGTTGAAAAAAGCATATATACACAGAGAGAAAGAGAGAAGGAGAGAGAAGGAAGGATGGAAAGAACATGCAACAAGAAGGAACAGGATGCACGTACGAATGAAAGTAGAATTTCATTGGAAAATCATACAAGAATAAATTGAGAAAGCAGAGAAAAAGAGCATATAAAAGAAGAACGTGGGAACCAAAAGAAAAGCTTGTTATTTTTTCTCCGGTGTTTACAGTAGCAGAAGAAATACCATTGGCATATATACATTCCAATGTACATAAATATAGTTTATGTATACAGCTAGTGTATGAACGCGCACACTAGAAAAAGGGATGATGCTGATAGGTGATCATGATGGTGATGCACACACACACGAAAACGTTTGAGTATATAAAGTAAGAAGAAGAAATAGATGTATGTAAAAAATATAAGAAACAGAATCAGGCAAGGGAATCGTTCGGCTGGAATGTTTTTCTGTCTCAGTATTCCACAGTATCTTTGTCTTCGTTATTGAAAGAAAAGAGAGATATGTATATATATATGTGTGCTCAGACAAAGCGAGGTAACTACTACTTCTACTTGTACTACTATATGCAGTGTTTATGGAGGCTAAGTGAAGGGACCTTTATAAATGGTATGAACAGGGATATACTACAACTTAGGCACGGCAATGTGTCCTTGTTCAATACTGACTTTTTTCATGAATCGCTACAAACGAGCGTAACGTGTAGTTACGCTTTTTAGTGAAAAGGAAAGTAAAAAAAGAGTTTCAAATAATATGTTGTATTCCTATCATACACATATAAAAACACAAATTTACAGTTGCAGAGAGAGAGAGGGAGAGAGAGGGAGAGAAAGTGGGAGAGAGATGGTTGTTGTAATATTATTTAATCCAAGTCCCCATATCTGGTAGAGCAGCAGCAGTAAAAGTTTTTGCAATAGAAAGGGGGGAAAGCCTAGTAGTTTATAATGGGTACAGGATATAAGTATTGGTATGACTCTGAATGAACCATTTTTTATCAATTGTGTAAATGGATGAGTGTGTGTGTGTGTGTGACTTCAAAAAAAGACGAAACAAGAGCGTGAGAGTGAAGAAAAAATGAGGAGCACACAACAAACAAAAAGAATGTATAGAAAAAAAGAGGAAGGGGGGAAATAAAGAAGGAATTTCAATAAGAGATTTTATGAACTAACCAAAAAGAAGAAAGCGAGAGAGAGAGAAGGAGACAGGGAGAGAGCGAGAAGAGAAAATGGAAATAAAAGAAGGGATAGAAAGAAAGTAAAAATCAAGTGGTTCTATTTATTTATTTGGTTCTGGTTCCCTTCCTCCTACTGTGAGCGGGGAGTGAGTGTGTAGTAATCCTTATAGATATAATATAATATTGTACTTTTTGTATTATGGCATCATCACCATCCTTTTACTGGTATGGTGGTTTATATATCTACTTATATTGTATACATGCATGGCGGAAGTGATAGTAACCTCTTTTGTGTATGGTATACTTGTGTGTGTGTGTGTTGTATGTGTGTCATGCTGGAATTATATTTTTCCATCTAAAAGAATTGATTGTGATATTGAGGCTATCAGTAACACAAACAGAGCGGAAGTGTCTCGCTCTTTCATTTTGTGTGTATGTGTGTGTGGTTTGGGTTTTATGTTGTCTGTATGTGAAATGAAACAGCGAAAAATATAATCGAAAACAATGAGATTTCATTTTAACTTTATCTGGAATGAGGGAAAAGAGAAGCAGTAGTATTAGTTTGATTATTTTACCGCCTTTCCTCCTCTCCTTTTCTCTTTTGCCCTTTCAGTTCATTTTCATCTGCTCTTATTCAACTTTTGTGTGTGTTTCTACAAGTGACACAAAAACATCACCACTTTTTCACTGTTACTCTACTGCTGCTACTGATACTCCTGCTCCTTCTGCTGCATCAACACTTGACTTTTTTTATATTCTCCTTCTTTTGAGTTACATAATTTTTTTGTACATGATGATTTTACAATGAAATTGTATACAACGCCATATGATCATGAGTCATTTTACACATATTATCATATAGAAAGAAAATAATCATATTGAGAACATATATAATGATCAGGATATTATGCAACCGCAATTTTTGCCCTTTTTCATACAATTATTCGCGTGTAGGAGTTGGGAAAAGTAAAGGCTAGAAATTTCGAGGGAAAAAATACAAATATATAGAAAAAAGACGGAGAAAATTGACACTGTTTTGTTGAAATGCATAATATACCCATGTGGTACGTGTTTATATATTATTTACTTGATATAAAGTTATAGTATTATTATGATAACATGATAGCTTTCATCACATTTGCCTTTCAACAAGATGGATTTATGTGTAGCAGGTATGTAGCAATATAATATGCTTGTGAAAAGTGTATTGGTTTGGTACAATGTTTTTAAACTCAAATTATAATAACAATAATAATAATAATAATAATATCAAGTTATCCTTCCAAAAAGTTCGTATATTACCCCTCATTCTTCATATTCCTCTTCTTTTCCATTCCCTCAATTTTTTTGGGCCCACGTATTTTTTTTTTGTTTTTTCTTGTAATGTTTTACGGTGTTGTTGTATGCGTGTACGTGTGTGTTTTGTGTCATAGTGATCATGATCATAATCGTGAGAGTATAAGTTTATAGGAACGTGAACAAAACTTGTTTTTAAAAACGGTGGAGAGGGAAATGATGTTTGAACATTTAATGGTTATGATGGTGATGCTTGGTTTGCATATTATTCTTTATTCAGTTGTATGTACAAAATCCATTCCCTGTACTTTAACAGATGTACAAAAAAGACATTTTTAAAAACAGAGGGTAGTATGTTATAATATGTCAAACTATGTAATAATAAAAGTACAATTTTACCATGGCCTCTTCCATCCCTCCATTCCAGTAGTCGCCTATGCTTAAAAAATAACTAGCATAAATACAACCATGTTTCTTTTCCGTTTCCTATGTTTCCGATGTTCTCATCTCTATTTTTTTTTCTCCAAGCGTACAAAAGGGAAATAATGTAACCTTTTTATACGAATATAATATAGTGTTATGAATGAACGCATCTAAAAATACGATATTTTTCCCGTTGTTCATTTTTATAGTACATGTCTGGGTATAAAAGCAGGAAACGGCCTTCATACTATTCCATTTTCAATACAACAGTGCAAAGTTTGAAGAAAATTTGTCGAAATATGTGAGGATTTATTTTATTTTTTTTGTTGCAAAAACTTTTCTTTCTCTTCCCCAGCAAGTTAGTTTGTTGGACCAAAAATAAGTATAGCATTTGTGCATCATACTCTTCGTGTTAGTGACAAGTCATTTCGAATAAGCTATCAGAAAATATATTAGAAAAAGCAGAAACATATTATCACGCTTCCATCGACCCCAAGGGTGGATTTTCTTTCTCAAAATTAACAACAAAATCTGGAGGGAAGGCTAGAGAAACTTAAATCACTTGCAATTGATAAAAATCAATTTTGGCGTGTTATTCCATCAACATATTCAATTCATTTTGGATGCTACTACGTGCTGTCATCTCTACTTACTCTTAACTATGACCTTAACTAACTGATCTGAGCTAACCATATGATCATCATCCAATATTGTTAATAACAATTTGTTATAAAGGTCAACAGGGATATATACATTTGTGTCGTAAGATGATGGTCCAAAAACTTGAGGTTTTCGTAATATCTGTTTTATTACTGTCAAGTAGTGGGGCAATCCGGAAGCAAAATGGGAAATACCAGCAGATATTACTGGGCGACAAGTACGCACGCTCAAGTACACATTTTTTTGATGTTATTATTTGTCATTATCCTTAACTCCAAACTATTATTACTGTTCTTTTAATGCGTCCGTCCTGTGGAAGCAACAGTAGTTGTAGTAGCAATAATGGAAAGCAACCACACCACCCCCACTCATATGTATTTTTTATAATATTTTTTTTATTAATACCGCGATTTATACACAATGTGTTGTTATATACAATGTACAACAAGGAGTACACAGAAAGAATATAAGCTCCATCTCTCAGCAAATACATAGTACGAAATAATAAAAATGAGAATTATCATTGCTCAGTTATTGTTATCTTTGGAAGGATAAACGGCAAGAAGGAAATTCTGAAGCATAACAATGAAAATATCTTTTAATCTTGAAAAGTTTATCATGTTGTTTTGTTGGCTTTTGTCTGGGCTTGCTCAAAATGCCATGCTTGCATCTGTTCCAGTTTCACTTTTATTATTGCAATTCCCTCCTTCCTTTTTAATGCAGTTTGGATGTAGGGCAAGGAGCAAAAAGGATCGTGTGATGGTCTTTGACGATGGTCAAGTGTGTAGACACATTTAAACTAGCCACCATTGTCTCCAACCCACCACATTGATGTGTAAATATTTACTTGATATCTTTGTATCATGTATAAATACATATTTATTTATTTATATACACACCATACATTATATCGGCGGTACACCGCAACTTATATTAATAATAATAATAATATATATGTGTCACAATTTACTTGGTTAGGAGAAGGTGTCCTCAGATAAATATACACTACAACGGACAAGAACAAGGTTTTGACATGTTAGCTCTTTCCTTTTCTTATTGAATCAGACTTGTGTGTGTGGAGAAGACGTTGAAAGTCATTTACTTGATGTCTTGGCTCCTCCATCAAAATATCCCCCAATAACATGCAGGGTCATTATTATTAGCTATATATGTATTATATATGTATATGAATATCTATGTATGTAGATACTTGTGTGTATGTGTTACGAGAATTGTGTTTGGCGGGAGGGCGGGCAAGGTTACAGTTGTCATTATTATTACTACTTTTCTTGTATTCTTGGTTAACCTTGCTGGAATTTTCCGAGGCAGCAACAGCAAACGGAACTCTCTCTTTCTCGCTCTCATTCCTTCTTTTTTCTCTGAGCACAAAAGCCAGAGAATGACAAAATCCTGTTACGCAGAAAATGCAGCTTCTTTTCTCATCATCATCTTCTCCCTGATTAAAATCCAAAAGTACAATCTAATTAAACTTGTTCACGTTCTCAATATGCTCTCTGAACAACCGCAAGAGGGATAGCAAATGAAACGAAACTAATTTATCTTGAAATGTTAGATGAAATATAATGCCTATTGTACTGATTGTTCCATTTGATTGGCATGCTCCTTCCACACATCAACCTAATGTTTTTTAAACCAACTTGGCTGACATAAAGCTTCTCCTCTGCACCATGCTCTTCAATTTTGTCTTCCTTTTTCATCTTTCCCACTCTTATATTTTACGATATAAGTATATAATTTTCTTTTTCATCCAAAAAAATATATTGTGTACATTATTATTTTTATATATTATTCTTTTTATTATGAACCATGTGTCATTGGAAGTTTAGCTGATGATATTAATACAAATACCAGAAGCATACTGTATACATTTTTTTCACTGAAAATGGCAGGGAAAGAAAAAAGAAAAGCGCAATACATCTTGGTTCTGTGTGTGTATGTGTGTGTGTGTGTGTGTGGTAGCCCCTAGCAAGCCGCCATTCTGGTTTCCGTTCACTCCTCTCGAGTCACTCATGTGCTAGGGACTAGAAAGAAAAGTGTGTAAAAACTTTGGCAGTGACTGACAAGATTTTTTTCTCTTCTTCTTCTTCTTCGTCTTTTATGTCAGAAGAGAGAGGACGAACCAAAGAGAAAGATATATATAGTAAAAACACACACACTACAAAACAGGATGAGAGAAAAGGCAAAGAAAAAAACGGCTGCTGGTGATGCTGAGTTACTATAAGGAAATGATGTAATAGATGCAGTAGCGGAGAATGTTTTTCTCTCACTTCCTCCATTTCTTCCAAAACCCATAGTATGAAAAAAAGGAGAGAAAAAATAAAAACCGCTATCCTTTTGTAAATGCTACACTGCTACTATATACGATACATATATACATAAACTTATGTTCATATAACCCTTCATTTTATTCCTCCTCCTTCTTCGTCCTCTACTTGGTTCCTCTTTTCTTGGTTTAATCTATTATGCAACTTGTACTTTGCTCTAGTCTTGGTTGGTCCCAAGAAGCCTGTCTCAATAAAATACTCTATACGTGTTCCAAACATAGATAAGTAGGTAGACAATATAATAATAAACATACCTGCTGCACCACCACCACCACAATCAATATACCAAACCAAAGTGCATTCCTAATATTGGAAAGAGAGGGATCGCCAAGTAGAAGAAAAGGAACAAGCACAAAAATTTACCCAACTCAAACATTCACTCAGGATACTACATTTAATGTAGGTGGGTAGGTATGTATTATGTATTTTGTGTGAGGGTCCCTTCCAGAATTTTAGTGAAAGGGTGCTGTGTTGTTGTGTGGGTATGTACACAAGAATAAAAATATAATAAAAATTTATATATATTAATT
>JAITYZ010004274.1:0-29588 GCA_027744595.1 Paronellides praefectus | reverse complement strand
TTAAGATTGACCCATGCAGTTTTAAAAAGCCGGTTTGTGTAGGCATACTATACACAGAAGTAAACGTGCATACTATTTATAGACATGGTACATGTTTAAACAAAGGATTACGTCGGCGTGAAAAAAAACAAAATAAAATTCGCAATAAACCATTGTGTAAGTATTTTCAATCACATTTTATTATTGACAAATTTTATTTTTGAGATTACTTCACTGCCCAAAATAATCATTATCATAAATTTATCATGTTCACATAATATCACACATTACATTATATATTCAGTCAGAATAATTTCATTACAGTTGTTAAAATCCAGCAGTAAAATGACCACTGCCCACATTGATATAAAATTGCATGTGTCTTCAAAGCAAAAAGCACGCAATTGGTATAATATTTTTGTATATCTGTACTCCTCGCAGTTTGATTACACGTGTTAGCATACTAATTAACTGATATCACAACTCTTCCTCATCTCCAGTGATGTATTTGGTGATGATGTTGTTGGTGCAATGTCATGATGAAGAACATGGACATGTGTAACAAATTCCATTTCCTCATTTTCCACCTGCATTTGAAAATTAAATTATATTATTGCAGAGTTTTTATTCAAACATTTGAGGCCATGGACCTATAAAACCATTTAGTAAACACCAGAGCAAATTACGCATTTATTAGAAGGTGTGAAGTAGATTGCATTTGCATATATCTTTATGTGTACTAAAGTTTTCATATTATACAAAATACTGAATAGTTGATAGTATTTGATGATGAATCGATCACTTGGCAAAATGCAACCGTATCTTTTTTAGACTCGTGAACCAAGGATTTATTGTACAAGGAAAATAAGACTTGCTTCTTGCAATGAACCAGAGAGGGGCGGGGGAATCCTGCTGCACCTTTTGATACAGCGCACGTGTTTGTATATTTTTATTTGTCCCAAAGACAGTAAACCTTTGAGCTATAAAAAATAATTTAAACTTTTTCCTCTATGCATAGTTTGTAAACTCTACTTTATTCTCCTTCTATTGAGCCAGCAAGATTGCTTTGTAACTAAATGTGACTTTTTAAATTTCCTAATCTATGTTTTAATCGCATTTATTCAGCTGAAATCCTGGTCTTTTTTTCAATCAGCAGGTGATTCTCAAAATCAAAGAAAATTACTCAGAAAAAAACCTCCCAGTATCTTTTCTTGTCATTTAGTTCACGTGACACTTGTTGATTTAATTACAAAGTTTACGATACATACGAATAACGGATTAATGATTATTTTTTTACTTGTAAAGAATTATAATAATTATTACAGCATACAAAATTAAACTGTCAACGACACAGTCATTACGCATTTATCACTTTACTTTCTCTAACAGAAATCAACGTAAAAATTATTATTTTGCATGTGTCTTATAATTAATCCTAGTTCATATAAAATCAAGGGATATATAATATGCTAACATTTTTCAGTCATATGAGTAGACTAATTATACGAGGATGATTTAGTTTTTTTTACATTTCATGAAAATACACGACATGAACAAGACTTCACACACGTCCCCTCTTGCATCGTCGCCTTGTCAATCAAATGCTTTTCCTGAATATGCCTGAATAGCCTCATTTCAGGTTACAATACAAATTTAATTAAGACTTTTATAGTATGTTTAAATACCAGCAAAAATGTACCCAAACCTCTGTATCTCTGTGAAGTGAATCATACAAAGGGATTAGTCAGAGATGAAAGAAATATTAATATGATTTTTTATTCATATTTACCTATTTTTATTCAATTTTTCAGGAGACATCGCACACCATATCCTGTGTGCATCTCTCATCTCTCTCTATCTCACGCCATTGGAGTGATACCCAACATTGGATTGGATTGTACATAATGTGTTAAGTTAGCTAAGCCAAAGAAAAAATCTCCACTTTAATGCTTCTTAAAAGCAGAACTGGTATAAAAAAAGTCATTTGGAGAGTATGAAAAAAAATACATCTTTCAATTTATTTTTCCCCTTTCATTTAAACTGGGCACAATGATGTCGAGAACAGGTAAAGGAGTCATCACGATCATGCTAACAACGTAATAAACTAATAATATGTTTACGGTAGCAGCAATAAGTATTCCCTTCTTCCACGACGAGCACTTGACTGTCGTATAATTTACGATTCTCGATCTACAATATTTATATATAATGATACCATAATACCATGTAGTATCAATTCGTTTCAAATAGAGGAAGACGGCTCAGCAGGAGGAGAACCCCTCTCCTTGTACATCAAAAAAATATGGTAACAAGAAGAGGTAGTAGTTTGGTGTTTTTAGTTTAGTGCAATAATAGTGTTCATTCAAACGACAAATTCTTTTTTTTGCAATCTATGTATGTTTCTCCTCCTCCTCCTACAACTTGAACAATTTTGAACAGTTAAAATAAATATCCTGTTAAACTGATGTTTCGCACTCAAGTTTTTCAGCTCTCTGCTGCCTGTTAAGTAAGTATAGTATATCGGCAGCGTCAAAAAGTCAGACTCAGAATATATACCTATTATTTATATGTATATTATATATATTTAGGTATAAAATGTTGCATGTAAATACACAAGACATGCGTATATTATATTTTTGTAGGTATGCAATATTGACTTTATTTCACGACATGATAGTGCTAACTAAATAAATAATGGCGTTATTCTCTCGACGTCGCATCCTGGCAAACTTGTCATGGTTGAAATATCTTCGCAATTTCGCATCCGTAAATCCACGGCGCATTTAGGTATTATTATGCATTATTGCATCAAGGCAAAAAAAAACGTACCTTTCATTTAACATCCTTTGTTGAGACTTTATATATTACCTTATGATATCAACAAACACCAAATAGTTTTCTCATAAAAAATCTTTCATATATTTACATGAGAGGGTTACATAAAAAGGTTTGGTTTAGTGGATTGGTAAATATCAATAATTATTATAAGTACTACAAGTAACACTTTGATTGCACTTTATAATCGTGCAGAAAATAATGCACTTTTAGCAGAAAAAAACAAGTATAGCATGAAATGCACTTCTTGATATATGTGAGCATGAATTAACGATGCAGGGGATGATGTAAATTATTTTTTCATAAGTTTTTTTTTCTTCTGCAGTGATAACAATTAAGTATATAATGGTGTCAATGAATGTGTGTCCTGCTTTTATTGTTTATATAATATAAAAAACGGTAGTTAGTTTAAAATATGTTAATTGTTGCACGCACACGCAGTTCAAAGATAAATACTACAAAGGGGTATAGACAAAAATTGGAATAAATAAACCAAAATAAATAAATAATCAATATTTAGGCAAATAATTAAATAATTTGAGAGACTATCAACAAATCAAGAGAAAAATGGAAAGAACTTAATAGGGAATCATGTGTAATAAAAAATAGAGAGAGAGAGAGAGAGAAGAGAGCAAAAATATTATGGATGGCTAAACTTTTTTTTATAAGGAAATGTTAATTTTCCTGTTAAAAAGATAGATTTTGAAAAGTTGTTTGCATAAGCAGGAGCCCTGTTTCCATAAATCATTTTCCACTAATTTGAAGTAGGAGCAAGAGGCAGGAGCATACCTGCATAACAGATTGATTAGAAAGAGTATATCTTGTTGACCAATTCTCATTTAAAGGTAAGTAAGTATTGCGCCAAGTTAAGCCATCACAAACACACACCCAAAAAATTCCATTTATTTATGAACAATTCATATTCACCCATAATTATTTGGTGGCACTGCCAACAAAAAGGAATCATCTTTGAAAGATGTTTATCGGTATGCTCATCATTCATCATATCATCGATAACGACCCAATACCAAATTAAGTTTGTAGGTAATGGTAATAATAATAAGTCATAATTCTTTAACTCGAAAATTAAAGTATGCAGTTTTTTTGCATCATCATCTGATATAAGACAAGTGGAATTTTGAATATTTCTTAAAACTTCCTGAGTGTGAACAACAAAGCTAAAGTAGATATATTATTATTGATGTGGACCGTGAATGACAATTTATCCCATCAATCCATCATGCGCATAAAATACACAAGTCATAATAGCAATAAATGCTTTTTGTGAGAAGTTTATAAGGGCAAAAGATTACTACATGTCAAAGACGACAGAAAGATAGGCAAATAATCACAAGAGCTCAGAAGGGAACACCAGTTGCAACTGGCAACTCTATGATGCACTCCACACTTTTTTATTTACCATTATTATTATTATAATTAATTCACTGCACCCATTTTCAAAGATATATTAGATCATTGCACGGAAACCACCTTGGAATTGGGAGCTAATCATGATTAAATACAAACCAGAGAAATACGCAAAAAAAAGTTTATGTTGATTAGGAAATAAAGGTTAGAGAGTGTTTCATCATCACCATCATCATCCCTTGTGCTAGTTCACTACAATATCCTTTTATTATACAAGTATCATCTAAATTATCTGTGATACGATACGATGCGTAATTGGGTAAGTTATGAAAATACGTATATACGCACTGCCCATCCCTTACCACCACAATAACCAACAACATAATAATAATCAACAGCAAAAATATTTTTGTTTCAATTTTTGCTTCTGAACTGTTTCAGTTGAGAGCCAAACCAACATTCTTTTGCATCTCAAAATCTCCACTTGTAAATACTTCTGCTGAGATACTATGATGATGATGATGAGGAATGACGGTAATGCAGCATGAGATTTTCATACATGTTTTTATTAGTGGCAAACGGCATACCAGCATGATTATTATTACATATTTCGTGATACACTTAAAACATGTACAAAAAATTGTGCATGTATTTCATTCAGTTTTTTAAAAAATATTATATGCAGTGTAATAATCTCCTATGCAACTACTACCGCCACTAATATATAAAAAAAAACAAAATGCGATTCCTCACAATCAACTATATCCACAAGCATAAATTTTGTGTAAATTGCATTTTTGCTTCACATCTTAATCTTGTCTAATGCAGGAGTGGACAGGCCATGCACTTAAAGTTTGATTTGCATTTGCATTCTTTTCCAACAAATCAACTAAAAAAACAAATCATCTCGGTGTGTGTCTATACATTCCATTCCAAATTACAAACAAAAGACAACATCGACAAAAAAAGACCAATCGTTACGATAAAGTTATTATTTTCGTAATCTTTATTGTTTACGATGCATAACTGAATCCAATTGACTTAAACTAATATTATATGCATGCAACAATCAAATACGTTTATGTGCACAATGCAATCTCAATGAAAATATATATATATATGTGTTGGTATCCCAGTGTCTCTATTTTACTTTAATGTGACGACTCTGAAAAAAGAGAGGTTTAGGAGAGGGCAGACAGGTGTTGAAATGAAAATTGATTGTATTGATACTACATACAGCTAATTATGTATAGGTATTTATTGTATATGAATAAGTATACATACGATTATTATTATTATATTTTTTATTCCTTTTGATTAATACATTCACACAAACATAAACAGGAATATTGAATGAATGGATTTTACAATGGTCCAATTACTAACGGGGCAACAAGGTTCAATCATTTGCACTCTCTAGAAGAAAAAAAATTAATAATCTTTTAGTATATTGAATGAAAGAAACGAATAAACTCTTTTAGGTAGATATGTGGGTGGTAGGTGTGATAGTGACGAACTAACGTCGAATAAATCATGGTAACAATAAAGTTGGAAAAAATGGCCAAAAGACCATACATTCGACGATCTCAAAACAAAACACATTTTTTTTTATTAGCAGTGTACCTTGTAAATGTAGGACCAATTCATATATGTGTGTTTGCTTAAGCATTTTGGAGTAATTTTATTTCATCTGTTATTGCATTCTTGTTTCAAGAATCGAAACAAAGTCAAATGTGTGCTGACAGTCGAAATATTAAATAAAAGAACTCTTTTTATATATCATTTATTACGTAGCCGCTGTATGTAATATTGGCTCATAATAATGATAAATAATATTTTCATCAATACTTGGAAAATCCATTAACATTGAATTATGATATCTAATTTTGCTTAGAGGCTTTTCAAAACCCTATATACACTCGCTACAAGCTAAAAAAATATGGTACAAGCAACGTTGGTACCATGGTACGACTTTTGCACCAAAAAGTATTTTTGTATATATTATATTTGTACATTGACAGTTGAACAACTACTAAAATGTCAGGCTTGTCTTTTTATACTATGTCTAACCTCAAGAATGCCAATGCCATTGCAAAGATGCCTACTACATATATTTTTCGACGTTGCCAAAAGTTATCTTAATTTATCTATGACGAACCGCTAGCCAGTAAAATGAAATTATTATGTCTTTATTATTCTCTATACGCTTAGCTTATCCCGGGAATAAATGCTTAAAAATGTTTAAAAAATGATGATATGTTTGGTAGTGTCAATGTGAATTACACATACAAATTATATACCTATTAAGATCACGGGAAGTGCTTGTAATTCGTATAGCATGAGAGAGCCTGGTAACCTGTGGTTTTTTTTCGTGATATTGCAAAATTCACTTACGCTAAATAATAGTTATTATTTTGTACCGGAACTTTTTTTTTTCAAGCGAAAAAAAACAAAATCCAAATTAGACGCAGATCTCAGAGTCCTTCTAGTGGCGGGGTACTTTTTTCATTAAATGTGCAAAGAAAAGATGAAGTTTCTTCAAAGTTCGAGTTTAATTTCCTTGATTCATCCTCATAAAGATATCATTAGCACTCCAAATCCCTATCATTACGCTATTTTTTGCAAGGAAAGAGTGATATTGACTGAAAATGAAATTTCAAGTTCAATTCTCCACCATCAATTACCATTATTGTTATCAAGCGTCACCATCAGTCATCGTCATCATCATCATCATCATCATCACCGTGGTAATGTAATATTTATAACATCTACCCATTAAACTTCTTTTAAAGAATATACGCAACGTATAACCACTGCACGTGCTGAAAGAATTATTTGTACACAGTTGACACCATCTCATCGCTATATATGTGTGTCTCTGTGTGTTTAGCTAGTGTGTCTCTTGTGCGTATGTAATTGTTTTGTTATTTGATATTGCAAGGTTACTACTGCAATTACAACGTCGTTCCACCGAATGAAACCACACAAGAATACCAAAAGATGAGGATGATAAACAAAAG
The DNA here is from genome assembly GCA_027744595.1 of Paronellides praefectus. Taxonomy (NCBI): domain Eukaryota; kingdom Metazoa; phylum Arthropoda; class Collembola; order Entomobryomorpha; family Paronellidae; genus Paronellides; species Paronellides praefectus. Next base: position 22,386 of record JAITYZ010004274.1, on the reverse strand, counting down.
TAAGTAGTTAAAATGGTCGAGCATACTTTTATTAGCATTTAAAGAAGCAACAAAATATTGTTGCTATATAGTAGGCTGCAATTATGTCACATGAAAAATAGTTTTCCCGCATGCATCATATTTATGGTGCCGGCAATGAAACTACTATATTTTTTTTTGAAGTTTGAATAGCCGGCCTAGACAGATAGGGGCCCTATGCCCAACCCGTGTGTGTGTGTGTGCAGTGTCGCAGTAAAAGCGAAACCGTAAAAAAATACAGAACAAGCGTCGTCATCTGCTGCTCTTACAAATTGACGTAACCAGCACAATATTTTAATGATTCATGCAAAATAATTGAGTAAACCACATGCGCAAAGTAAGTAAGAGTACATTAAAGATTGTTAATAAACCGGGCTATATATGTAAGTATTTACATGTATAAAAAAATAATATACACTTATGCTCAACACGTTTTTGGGCTGTATTTAATGCGAATGTTAAAGTACCTATATTAAATGTTTTTACACTAATTTGATAATGTCTTATTATGATGTCTAAAATAAAAGCCCACTTACTACTTGAGCAGATTCTGTTTTGATATAATATTTTTTTGCTAATGAACGTTTCACATTTCGTACGTATGCAATTCGCGCTGATATCATCTCACACAGTTAATAATTGTTAGCGAGCAAAAACAATAATATGCCACATATAAAACCGCCCATGATAACGACAAGGCACGCAGTGTGCCATCCATTTTGATGTCATAGTCATATCGCCGTAATTCTACATTTTGGATAGGGAATCCCATGCCTAATAAAAAAAATATTTAAAAAAAAAATCATACGACATTGTTTCAAACTTTGTTCATCATTTTTAATCATCATCATCATTATTGTTGTACCATTGCATGCAAACTAAAACATCAAGTTATCGTATAAAGCTATTGTTTGAAAAGTACGACAAGACAATGCTCCACAACAACAAATATTTTAAAGAGATCAACGTGCACGATCAACTTGATGAAATTCCATTACACATTAAGCACATAATATGATGACGGTGATATGACTTATGATTTTGAAAGAATCAAAGCTTCTAATCTACTAAGCCCCACATGCTGCTTTGTAAATTCTAGAAATAAAATTATATGGAAGGCGGAGAAGTAGCTATGTGGGGGGGAAAAAATGGAGAGACGTAAGACGAATTTGAAGACAAGAAAAAAAACTACTTAATAGTTCAATCGACTGTGCAGAGAGAGGCAAGGTAAAATACTAGTCTTTGTCCGTCCGTGTTTTGTTCCTTTTTTCTAAGTATATATATTATAATGTAGTTCAGTCAAAGATTCTTATATGTACTTTATCTTCATCTTTCGATCCCAGAACCTCTACCTACTAACCATGAACTATGGTCATTCATTATTATTATTTTTCCTACTACTATATATGAATGCAACTGCAACAATATAAAAGCATAATATAATATGCGTGCAGGAGCAACCTAAAGGCTAATTGTCGTGTCTAACCTTTACTTTAAATTATATATTATGTAAATACCTCAAGTAGTCATTATTCATTGAGTAGAAACATGAAAACATGATATTTACGCATGCAACAATATACATATATGATTTATCATAATTTTGAAAAATGGGAATACAAGATACACATGCATGCATATACATATCATGCACAACAAGGTGGGAGACATGATGATGAGAGAAGCATAAAATACACCAAATTAAACGTTCTTCAGAGATGGGAAGGAATAAGGAAAACGGTAGAGCGCATGATCCCAGTATTATAATTTATAACAGTTTATTATTTAGATGGGCTACCTGCTAATAAATTCAAAGGAAAGGACACAACCAGAACCGCTATCACGATCACCTTCTTCTACATCAACAACAATAACAAGCATATTTTTTATCTTTTAAAAAGCTCATGATGCATAATAATGTGTGTGGTGTAAAAAAATGACGGAAAGATTGTGATACCCTACTTAAGTCGTTGACAGGTTTTTTATTCTCAAAAGAGAGAGAGAGAAAAAATAGATAGGAGTAATTTGAATCAAATTTTGCAATAAGAATGCAATAGGTACATATGACCAAAACATTATTCAAGCCTATAATGAATGTATCAATATTGGGACAAAAAAAAATTTGTAATGTGAATGGAAAGCGATATAAACACGTTCATTGAAAAAAAATGAACCCATGAAAATGGATCAAAATAATTTTGAATAAATATTTGTTGTTTTGGGAAATGGCAGACCCATATATATGACACATACATATATGTACATATTTGTTAAAACACACCTTCAAAATTGACTTTGTAAGCAAAAAAAATCGTTATTATTAGAATCTTTATCGCAATCACAATCATTTTGATTACTCTGGATGCATTTTTCAAAAGAACTGCGTGTGATATATTTAAGGTATTAAGGACAAGGTCCGCGCAAGCAATGCATTTTTTAAGTTGTGATCATGATGACGACAATATATATTGGTAGTCATGTAAATACGTACAAAAAACAGTAGTAACAATGAATAACAATGATAAAGAGTATTACAACAATTATTATGCAGGAGTAACATATACAAATATTGCAGCACTAAAAATCTGTATCAGATTAACAGGAGGAGTATCAGTATGTAGCAGTAGTGGTGGTGGGGCTCGGCACGGGCACAATAATAACAGGAGTACTATCAAATGGCAATTTCAAAGTCGTCATAAAAAGTAAACAGTGCCCTGCTGTCCCTACTATACCCTTTAAATATGTATGAATAGATAGTAATATGCTATATCGAGGTCCCCCACCTTATTTTCGCCGTATGTTTTTCAATATTTTTTTTAAAGCTGCCTCACACAACTACACAGAATGTAAATACACACTACTTGATTGTTTTGCGTTTTATGCGTGAGTATAAGATGAAGTTTTGAAAACATGCATTACATACATACATACATACATACATTTACCATTATTGTTCTTGATATGACAACCAAAACAACTATTTGAACAAATAAGTAGTACTTCAACCAATTTTTTTTTCACTTACATTCTTTTCTGTCGATCCAAACTACTTTGCCATTACTCTCTTTAATCTCATCTCAACGAAAAGAATTCCTTATACCTACTCGTCTCATATCGCATCATAATGACATGCATGGCACGGCCGGAGCACACGCCTGTTTTATCCCATTGCCACCTGTTCCCTTTCCAAATAATTCAACATGATTTCATTTTTCTTTTCTTTCTTACACATATGTACCTAAACAAGTAGTGAGTTATTCTAATGGTATATATGTTAGTCGTGCTGCTGCTAAAAATTTCAAAAGAATTTCAAGTTGAATTATTTTAATAAACGTCATTTCTTTTCACGTTACACTACTTTGTAATAATAAAAAAAAATTAAATGGTGGCGAAGGAAATATTTACCAATTTAGTCATTCATTTTCAAAACAGAAAAGACATATTATCATCATCCAAATATTCACACACTATCCAAATAGATTTGGCATGTAATTTTCGTGCTTACCTACTTAATTGATATATACTGAAATATATGCATATGCACCAAAGTCATCCAGAGAGAGGAGCTATTGCAATTTGCAATGTTATCATCATGATCATGTTTGTAATTTTTCATTTTAAACTATGGCAATAATATCATCTTACTTCAATCTCTCATACTTATATATATATACATATGCATATGTATTTACGTATCACAATAATGAAAAGGATGATGATTATTGTTGCATTTTAGTTTTTCGTGGGAGAATCAACATGAAACTAAAGCAATATGTTTATTTTCTTTAATATATTTTAACTGAAGCAAATACAAAAGGAATGATGATATATAAAAACTCATGTAGTACATAACAAAGCATGTCAGGCAAAATACCCACACCGAAATACCAAAATATAATAAGAATGCGTACATGATATTTTCCCTAAAAATACGCACATTTTGAGGAGTCTTCTAAACTGACAACAATAAACGGTGTAAATAATATAAAAAAACTAATAATCATAAAAAAGTCTCTCACAACTAATAGCTTTAAAAAAAGTCTGAGAGGAGCACTAATAGCAAAAATTGAGCAGCTTGCTTGTTGTTATATTGTTATTAGTTATTATTATTATTATTGCTACAAGTAAAGTTCAAAACCAGAAAAAAGGTATACCAAAAAGTCATGTTACTTCAATATTTTAGAACAAAAAAAAAGTGTAGCAGGAGCATTGAGCAGTCTATAATTTATTTATTTATTTTATTTATAGGTTAGCCCATTTCACAAAAAAAATGTTGGCTAATCGTTATCTATGATTGTTCTGTATTTATTGCAGTTTATTAACAAACTTCTTATTATGCATACATTCTCTCAAAGTTCTCATCACACTGAAAAGACAAGTCTCATGCAGTTTTGTGTAGAGATGGAGAAGGAGGGAGAGAGAGAGAGAGAGAGAAGAAAGAGGAATAATAAATATCATGATATGACAGGCAGAAAATGAGGGCTACTCACAGATTATTAAAGTGCATATAAAATTAGCAGGTTTTATGAGCGATAGTGAGATTAATTGAATCACATTGTTTACTCTATATACGTAAGTAATATTTGGGTATATGGAGTCCAATTTTTTTAAAGGATCATTCTGTTACGCTCATCAGTATACTATGTATTATAGCGGTACATGAGCTATAATACTGTTCTGATGCTGATGATTCCATATAGCTCCTATTCTTCTCAACTGACAAGATTATAACATAATCGCGATGTAGATAAATGAAAAAAAGAACAAATACCATGTTCAATGTTGTAAGACAAATAGTTACTTAGCTATTCATGAGGACCAAAAAAAAATATTTTTTTTGTGTGGTTCCATTATCACAACAAAATATTACCATACAGCCAGTAGCATATATGATAACAATAATATTATATGATGGAGTTTTATCTGGCTTATTATAGTAATAAGCGTAATAATAATAATAATAATAATAAGCAATGTAACAGATTACATGTACTTTGCAAATGTGAGCAAATCTTTATATGGCATTGCTTATATTATTAATCTCAGGTATGTAGATCGTTCTTATCTTGAGGACTTTGTGAGAGAGGTTGTTGTTCACTTATTTTGCTCTTGAAATTGACAGATTGCAGTTTAGGAGTCAGATCGGTGACTGTGATAAACTCAAATTTCATTAGTCCTGTTACCTTATTAGATCCTGACTGACAATTTTATGAGTAATCAAAACATTATACTTCACAATGCACAATATTGTTATAGTATACAACCATTCATGACGAAACTGAAGTTCACCACCAGTGCCAGGATAGCCCAGCAAAGAGCAACAACAACATAAGTGAAGACTTTTTTTACATTATATAGTTATTAGTTACATATTATATACACATGTAAAACGAATATGTTATCCATTTGGTTATGGTAGTGGTGGTGGTTGCCGACTCTTTGTGCACTTTTTATACACACAAATCAAACAGATTTATATTGAGGGTGGATCACAATAAAAAAAAATGCTCTGACTTTGTTACTGTCGTACAGTTGACACCAAAATGCAACACCTCGTCCTTTCCAATTTCTTCCGTTGACCACTATAAATCTTATCAAGTAACTATTATTTAGGCATTTATGAAAGAAATAATGCGAGTTTGGGTATTAATATTATGACTCCTTTCTCTCTTCACAGCAAAAAAAAAATCTGAAAAAAATGTCCTCGTGTTGTAGTTTTGTTTTAGTTCAAGATACACATTTATGTAGATGCAACACAATGAGCAAAATGACATTGTTCCGTAAAACAAAAAAAAATAACTAAAGGCAAATCTTTATCTTTACGAAAATATAACCCTCCCAAAGGCGAATTGGCATAAACGACCACTTTTCATTCCAAATTCCAACATTTAAGTCAAGTGCAAAGACATAATGTTTCCTCAGTCCCGATTTAACACTTGAAAATAAGCTAATTACATAATCATAAGTAATAGAGCTGTGTGTAGTGGTATGCCCATTTATGTCTAATATTATGCGTGCATGTCTGTTATAAGGGATTATTTAGGGCGATGTTTCGGTACTAGTAGGTATATTCAATTGGTTCATTCGAATGATTTGTGTGCACCAATAATTGGCAATCAAATATTCTTCCAATAGAATTAGGGCAGTAACTGCCAGCGAATATGGTGATATTGATATCAAATCAATATTTAAGATGAGTAGTCACAGACTATGACTCATAGTCGCTCGCTATACATATAAGCATGAAAAGAGTGGCTTGATTCATTTTCATATTTTGGGGGAATGTGAGATACATTCTTAAAATAATTTTAAAAATAACCCTTTCATTTCAGTATATTGACAAAATCTTATGTTCAAAAGTGTTTAATATGCTTTACATACGTAACAAGTATTTAAAATGGTTGTAACTTACAACTTGTAAGTGTGGAATCAATGGAAACAATTTTTAAGGATCCCTGTCTACTACTCTACCAATGTAAACATAAAAAAAGTTATTTTGTTAAAACCATAACTAATGTAAGTGACATGCATAATTCTAGAACATTCCACTGTTTTATGTAAATATTAAAAAATTCAAAATGATGATGAGATAGATGAATACTAGCTTATTATAATGTCTTTTATGAGAAGCCATTCTCCTCTCCTCGTCTTCAGTTGGTTTAGTAGCAAGTAAGCAAACAACAACAAAGTCCCAGGCCAAGCAAAGTATTTTTTTTTAATACGTTAGCATTATCAATGGTATTGTATGCATGATCCAATCTAAATAATAATAATAGTAAATTGTCAATGGCTCGCAAAGTCTCAAGTAACACGGATTATGTATTCATTATTGCTGTTCTTTAGTATTATTAAAAGGAATTAACATCATCTACGCACAAAAGCTAGTACACTCAGCACTCCCATGCTAATAGATAAATGCTAAAATACGCACAACAATAATAATAAAAATAATAATATTTTGATTAGTATCTCTTCTCTGACAGAGGTATGTAAATAGCATTGACTCTGTGTATGAGAATTCCCACACATGCCGTTTTACCTTAATACTGACAACCAAGTACTACCACCACCACCACCTATCATAATAAACGGTGGAGTCTAAATTGTCAGTAATCGTTTCAGTGGAGTAGTTAGTTGTTGTGATTGCGAGAGGAATGTAGGAAGGAAGGCATTGAGCGGTTGCGCATAGGTATCAGCAACAAAATTCAAGTCACTCTTCTTTGTTCTATACACACTCATAGAGTAAAATTGTCATGGTGCTTGGTGCCACACCAGATATTATTATGCGATAATATACTGTGTGTGTACCTTATATGCCTGCCTACATATTCGACTTGATAGGTATGTCTGTCTGTTTTTAGTAGACACGATGACTGCGACTTTTTTTTCAAACCACGCCAATTTAATAAAAAGAAAGAAGACCAAGAGGCATTCATATCAGTCAGAGCAGTGGAGTAACCGTCACAACCACACACACTTGATTCTTTTTTTTATTTTTTTTTGCATGTGTCGCCCAGGCAACCACGATAATATAAGTACTACACACATTTATTAACCGTTCCTGTTATTATTTCATTTTATTTGTTTAAAATATGGAAAACATGCATAGAAATACGCATGCACATTGTGCACTACTCAAAGCTGGCAGGAGGCAACGCTGAATAACATAATATTTTTATCATCCAAGTATGTCTTTTTTTAAACTTCAAATCTAGTCTCCTCTCTCTACACACGGGTTTGTTTCATTCAATTATTAAAATACATTTACCTTTCAAAAAGCCATGATGTTGGTTTGTTATAAAGTACTATTCGACAGTAGCGGTCCGTCCGTCGGTCCTCTTGTTGTTATGTGCATTGCAACTACTCGGCTGCACACATAATAAAAAAAACGGAAAGGTTTCAAGCTCAATTTTACATTGTTTCTCATTTTCATTATCTCTTAAGCTGTTATATATCATCCTGTAATATATAATAGAATTAAAAACGCACTGGTTTTCGAAAAAGAACATTCAATCTTTTTTTATACATAATAGCATCCAACATATACACACATATATATATATCAACATCCTCCTTCTTCCTCGCATTATTATGCTTTTTTTATCAGTCGTCGTAAATGCTGCAAAGGAAAGGCTCTTCCATTTTCTTAATAATACAACTTCTTGCCTCCCTTTGCCGTTGTTGTTGTGTGTGTAGTAATAACATTAAAAACGCTAGCCATCACCAGCATCATAAAATGGCCAAGTACCACGATCATCATCAAGATATCAGTAAAATAAATTGTATTTAGGTTTAGTCGCTTATTTAATATTTTACGACCACTACTACCAGTACTACCACCAGCATAGCATATCACTTGGTCTTCTTCTACAACTACTGTTACTACAACTAAAGTAACTAGTAACTACTACATTATAACAATTTTTGCTGTTCTACTGCTACTGTTGCTGTTACTTTACTTATTATTATTATTACCTTCTAGACTAACTACTTATATATATTTTATTCACTTGTTGGTTGTTGCATTTTGCATTGCAAGGCTCCTATCAGCAGAGCAGGCACATACTCAGCTTATCTAAACCTAAAGTTAGTTTTTAAATTTGTGCTACTAGATACTACTGCTGTTGTAGGTTCTGACTAAAAAATAAGTAAAGAATACGAACATAATATACGAAAAATGGTTTAATCTTTTGTCGGCAGTGAACTGCAATGCAACAATAGTGGCAGAGAGGCAAAAAACAGCCAAGACTGTTAAATCTTGATAGAATGATGACGGTGGTGTGGCAGTAGTGCTGCTGCTGCTGGTTTGTTTGCAGTGAATGAAGTAAGGTAAAAAAAGGTGTTGTTGTTCAAGTGAGTAATAATCTTTGTCGTAATAACAACTCCTCCGTGTTCGTTTGTAAGCATGCACGTATGTCCAATAATCTTGGGCGATCAATATTCTTGAGTAGTCAGTCAGTTGCAGCATTTCAGACTACAAACATCATCCTATTTATATTCATGATATATAATTATTATTATTATTTTGTTATGTTTTAAGAGTCACTAGTACGCTGAACAAAGACATATGCTGACATGCTCCCTCGACGCTTCGTTAGTGCTTCATGGGATTCGCATCACATTTTGGAGCCTCACAAAATTTACAAGAGTGACGCTACCGATATGACTACTTACTTGGAAGGGAACGAGATGACGAGTTTATTAACATTAATTTAAAAACCAGTGATTTCAAACAAATTGTTTTTCATATTGTGAGGCAAACACGCTTTTTTAAATTGAAAGTTAAACTTGTAGCAAACTATATTGCTTTAAAACATGTAAATTTGAAAAAAAACAAATATTGTGATATTTAATTCAGTTTTCAACAAATTGATATAGTTCAATTCAACATGCAGCGGAAAAAAAAGTTCGGCGTTTTGCGTAGCAACGGTTGGAACCTTAGTACCGTTTTCAAAAGTTTTACAGTTTATTGAAAAGTGTTTTTTAATAAAAAAAAGACCGGCATGTATGAAAAAACGAAAAGGATTAATTTCTGCTTGGTGCAACCACTACTAACTGTACTTTTTGAAATAACCTAACATTTCATTTGTTACTGTGCCGATATCATGACATGAATCTAAACGAACAGTGCAGGATAAGTGTACGAACTGCTAAAAGAATCAAGTGCATTTTACAAATACATTGCGTGTAATTGAAGCGGAATCCTTCCCGTCCAAACATTTTTTTAAAATTACCTATTTTATATATGTTTTTGAGATCAAATCTGCAGAGAAGAAGTGATAAGAAAAATTGGCTTTTTCATTACATGACCACCGGGATCTCATTGTTCCATTCAATTTTTATCATGAATTAACGGTTTGTAAGTGATTTTCTTACTTCGATAGTATTATAAGTTTTTTTTTTAAATTTTCGACAACAATTAAAAATTGGATAAATAAAAAAAAACCAATTGTGACAGCGCCTCAAAGAAATATATATGGATATATATTTGTATTATAAAAGCATTCATGAAAACTTCCTACAACATCAAGTTAACGTTTAGTTCTGGATACAATCATCATCCTCAGAACATTACCTTAAGGAGTTGGTGAGAACGTGCAGAGTTGTTTAAAGACACACGGTAAGTTTTTTTTGTGTGTGTTGATGTTCTACTAATAAATTGGCATGATTTAACAATAAATAAACTCACTCGATTTTATGTGATTAACGGTTGTAAAAAGAGCGTAACGCAGGGTAAATTGCAATTTAAACGATAAGAAAAGGAAGAAAAGTACGTAATAACACCATTTTGTTCATTTGCTTGGCAGAGAGAGGAATGAAACGAACGTAGATAAATACTTTATACATAATATACATACTTTAAAAAAAGAAAGATGCGTGCGTGTATCAAACTACTTATCTAACTAGTAATGATTTGCTTCTTCTCTCTGATTTAACCATTGTAGTAATCAGGATATAACTAGCAGAATTTTTTTATTAGGGTAAAAAAAGGAGTCTGTCAGTACCAGTGTGTTTGCTTGTTAAATTAGGGAGGAATAGTTTATAGTCGTTAGATCATCACCGTCATCATCGGCTAAGTTTAAAAAACACATATATATATATATTTTATGCATGTAAAATGAGTTTTTTTCCTTCATTTTCTTTGGTGTGACTACTACGTGTGGTGGTGCGGAAGTATACGGCTTTTTTAGGACGACGGAATGCAGTTGGTTACGACGATTACGACCAGTTTAGTGAACTCTTGCTAGGCACGATCCCACTCATTAGAACCAGTTTTTAAAATAAAAGTTAAATTCAAATTCAGCGAAAAAGAAGTATCAGAAAGAATGAAAAAAAATCAGACAGGCGTTTATGTGTGATTAAGTACATAACTGATAATTGAAATGTAGAAGGGAAATGTGATAATGAAATTAACACTGATGATGTCTGTAAGGAGATGAAGAAAAATGTAAAGTCGGAAAGCAGCCTTAGTGTAGTGTTGTGTGTTTTAAAACGATTTGTTTTTTATAGAATTTCAGGAAAACGTATTACTGACTTAGTGATGCAACCTGTCAATTTCCTAGATATATATTTTCTTGTAAATGAAGAGAAAATGATTCATGTGTATTTTTATAGTGTAACGTTTTTCTCTCTCTGCATTTCAAGTCATGATGTAATAAGAAAGGAAATGGTAGGTAGATTGGATAAAAAAAGCTGGTTTAATTAGCAGCTATAGTAATTTTGAAAAGCTAGACCGTGACTTGAAAAGTATTCCATGAATATTAGATGTTTTTTCTCAGCGTTAGATAATATGTAATAATAATAACATACAAGTTAGCATAAATTGTTTACTAGTAAAGTCACGTCACTAGGTTACCAGTGCTCTAACACGAAGGGAAATTTAAAGTACAATTACAGGTAGTTATAAGCAAGGATTTGTCTTTGTAAATAAAAAAAATGATTTAAAATGTGTATATAAAGTAGCCACAGAAAAAAAATCATTTTTCTTGAAATGGATGTCAATGTACCTGTCGGATGATAAATTGTGTGTTAATGAAATAACGTACTTAATTTTTGTCATGATCATGAGATCATTTCTTTTGTTCAAAAAAAATATAATACATATTCTAAGCCGATTTACTTCTCACCAGCATTTTTTTTCATATTTTTCTTTGAAAATTGGACAGTTTAGAAAGCTTTGAGTGTCGCATTATACACTTGTTTAATGGAAAGCAAATCAGTATTACTTCATGCAATACAAAAGAAAAACAAATAACGTATTTATAAGAGTATTTCGTGAATAGCAGACTTCCGCTACCTTTGTAAATGGACAGAAGAAAAAAATCTTATTAGTGAATGCATATATATTTGAGCCATTGAAAGTGACATATGGCACACCAGCAAAAAATATAATCCCATCATTTGTTATGTTGCGCATAAAAAAGAGCTTTTACTTACACCTGCCTGGTTTGTTCAACAGAGTTTGATGCAGTCATCATCATTATTATTATTATTGTTATGTTTTGAAAATGTGCTTTTGCAGGAAATATGAAGAATTTCTACAGACATTTGATACTCGTTGTACTAGTGCCATTGCTAGTATGTCCTCTGACAGCCCTGAGAGTTCGCGAGGAGGAGGATGCAGACGTCATTTACGGGACAAAAGCACGTATTCCTTCTTCAGTGAGAAGAAGAATTAAAGCATCACGTCAGCAGAACAGACCTGCACCGTCATATCAAGACTTTGTGTCTCCTCCGCCAACATCAAACTATGTTGAACATAAGACTGACTTCCAATCACGTCCCATTAGTAAACCCGATTCCGATATTTATCCCATCTCGATCACGCCCTCACCTTTTGCCAGCCATCCAAAAGCTGTTCGAGCGAGCTCGATACAGGTTAAAACACCGTCGTCTAATGGGGAGGGGGACTACACACCCAAGCCTCTGATAAAAATCAAAACCGGTCGTCGAAGGAAAGTGAAGAGACCGCCGAAAATAAAACCACTAGTGTCAAATGCAGTGGAGGAGGATGTAGGAGGAGTTACTAATGTTAATCAGAATAGTAATAGTAATGCCAATAGTATTAAGGATAAAGATAACTCAACTGCAAGTGGTGATAAAAACTTAGCTGTAGAAATAGGCCAAGAAGATGGAAAATATGCACTAATTGATAAGTTCTTTGATAGGCCATTGTCACAAGCTCCCGGTGTGCTTTCGTATGCTCCCAGTGAAGACTTTGCTCATGACAACAAGAATACGTTAGGTAACTTGAAAGCCAATGATATTTGGCTTTCCGATGGTCATTTACTAGTTTTGAAAGGGGGAGATCTGGACACTTCCACGAAGGAACATTGGAAGCCTATTGATAATTATGAAAGAGATCCTGGAAGACCTCCATTGAAAATCCCACTTGATACAAACAATCCACCACCATTTCCCGTTTTTGTAAATACGTCCGGTCCTCCAATTTTCTTGGGACCGCCGCCGCCGTTTGGATTGCCTTATCCTCCCCCAGGTTATGAATCGAACGGAACATTTGATCCAAGTAGATTGCCCCCACCTGGATTAGTGCCACTTTTTCCTAACGGAAGTATACCACCAGAATTTTTGGGACCACATGGGGGAGTTGGTGGCTATGGTGGTGGTGGGGGAGGATATCCAGGGGGAGGATATCCAGGGGGAGGAAATCATTCTTTCCCAATATTTCCTCCTTTCCCTGGAGGATATCCTCCTGGTCCTGGTGGAGGAAATGGTTCATATCCACCACTACCACCATTTGGATTGGGTTTTCCCCCAGGAGGAGGTCCATTTAATGGATCTTTACCACCATTACCTTTCTATCCGTTTCCACCTGGAGTTGGCGGTAAAAATGGATCATTTCCACATATACTGCCACCGCCTCCGGGATTCAATATAAATTATACAGGACCACCACCGCCCGGTTTCCCATTATTACCTCCTTTGGTGTTGAACCCTGCAGACAATGAAACCAAAGATTTCTACACGACATATAACAAAACAAGAAAATATCAATCGGCATCTGCTGGATTTCCATTCGGAAAACGACCTCAGAGGCCAAATGGAAGAAAGCCAAAATTCCCCATCACACCTCCACCAGACGACAGTCTTGAGGCATTACTCCCACAAACTACACCAACCCCATTCTCTCCAGTGCAAATAACAACACATTCAAAGAAAAGGAAAAGGCCAGGCAAAATAAATAAAGGCTTGTTCAGCAATACACTCCCAAAATTCGACTCAAGTCAAGAAATTGCTGGTCTACCCCCACCATCTGTTCCCATCTCCGAGCAAATTGGACCAACAAGTCCTTTACTAACTACACCTCAGCCATACAATTCAAAACCTGTTGTAATCAAGACCTCATCGCCCAAACCGCACAACAACAACTACGTGTACGTGAGGGGTCAGCTAAAAACTCTTGCAGAAATCGCTGCTGAACATGCTGCGCAGCAGCAGCATCAAGAAGGGGAATACGATTATAATCCCACGCCTCGTCCACCATTTGATGAGCGAGGTTATCCAACTAGGGTCCTTGATGATAATGATCCAACCATCATTGAGTATCCAAAGAAAACCACAAAAGCTCCTAAAACAGCTTACTTTAATACCCCCAAGTATGACAATCTGTACAATGTTCTTCCTAAAAGGATAAAATTGAAAAATCGACTAAACTACCAGGGACCAGTGAATACAGTTACTCCAACAGTGCCACAAAACATCTCACCACAAATTTATAACCATCAGCAACACTCTTTATATCCTGGTGGATTACAAGATCCAACAAGTCAATTGCAAGGACATCATCAATCTGAATTGTACGATCCTAATTATCAAGAAAAAATAACACCGGTTAGGCAGGACTACTATACAAACAATGGTGGTGGTGGTGGTCAACCCATTCAACCACTCCAACGGCCAAAGCAAATCATTCAATTGCAATCTCCAAAGGACTACGCCGGAAATCAACGACAGCCACATGCGTACGATCAGGGCGCAGGCCCTCAAGCAAATAACGCAGCGGCACCAGGTTCCGGAGGTACTAACGGTTTCCGACCAGCTTTTGGTCCAAATCATAGAACAACCTCCCAAGGATCCAGAGGACTCCTTTACCCCGGCCAAGTCACGCAAATCGGTCCCATTTTCAATTTACAGTCGCCAATTTTCCAACAACAAAAACAAAATCATAGACCACAAGGCTACTATTCCCCGATTACGCAATATCATCAGCCAATTCATCCAACGCATAATAACTACTATCATTCAGGTTTGAGCGGTTCCGTGCAGGGTGGATTAGGTCAAAGTGTACTGGGGCAAAATCAGTATATTCCTCAGCAGCAGCAACAGCAGCAGCAGGTGTACGAGGGCGACCAGTATCAACAACCATCACCACCACAGCATTATCGTAATTTTGGACAGAGCACCCTCACCTCGTCGCCTCAGCTCCCATCAAACGCGTACAGTGCTCAATTAAATGCGTACAACCCACCACAAACACAAACAACGGCAATACACCAAGATGCGTTAATAGGCTACAGGTGAGAAAATCCTTGTCAATCTTCTTACTCACTCATTATTTCAACAATATTTATTTAGACAGTTCTATTATTTTATTCTCCCTCTCTCTCTCTCGTTGGTTCTCCCATGCTATTTTTTTACATTCTCTTTGTCTGTCATGAGTTTGCCTAGTATTTATATGAGTGCTTGTGCCTCCATTAGTTTTAAGACTCTGCTACTAAAAGAAAGGCAGTTGTAAACAGAACATGAATCATAATTCAATTATGATGTTCTTTTAGTTGCGTACGCAATGTCCCTCAACTAGAAGAAAAAACCAGAAACCTTCTAGTATATATCCATTTTATATTGTTCTTATGGGTTTTTTTATAAACAGGAGGTAGAAAATATACACACGTGAGTGTAAATAATCAAGTGACTTTTTTAGAGAAAAAAGGGTCGTAAAATTGCTTGTGGTTCACGTCACTGTGTACCAAGTGCATTTAAAATTAAATGTGTAGCAGCAAGTAAACAAACACTAGTAGAAAAAAATATATAGCTAGAAAATATACATGACAAAGAGTATAATCGACAATCTAACCAAAAACAAGATATTGATGCAATAGTGTAAAGAAGCTGTGAAAAAATATGCGTTTTTACACCATAAAAAAAACTTTTTCTTCTCTCTGTCTCTCTCTTTTTGCACTTATTTTACTTTTGCTCCATAAAAATTACTTCTACGACAGACATTCTCATTAGTATTGCTCTCCTTCGGTAAACCAAATATTAAAGTTTTTGTTTTCTAGACAGACTTTAGAAAAATATAATTATTAAAATATAGTATACAAATAATGGTACATTTTAAAATGTATGTAGGTGCGTAAATTATTAAATGTTTAGAACAACAATACATATACATGTGTAGGCAAATACAAATATGCATGTCCTTCAACGCCATGTGCATGTGTAAAAATTCAGGTTTAGGTATTTTATGTGAGAGAGGCTAATTTCGCAACTGGTGTACGTCAAATAAAAAAAGTATACACCTCAAGAACTATATCAACTCAATGTATAGTAGAATACGCTAAATAATATGCATGTATAAAAGGTATTGTTGTAATTAGTTAGAAACCATTTTATGCACTTCAAAATCATTTTTATGAATTCTTTGTCGAGATGAATACTTTTTTTAAAGCGTATTCAGCTGGTCGGACAAGAGACAAGACAGATTATTGAGTTGATTTGACGGTTTCACTTTTTGTAAATTTTAATGTCCAACTGAGAAGTTCACCAGAAGGCCTTCAAAACTTGGTGCGCAATACCCATTATCTTGCATGCCCCATGCCCACATATTACAACTTACCCTGCCTACCTCACGCGAGTAAACAATGGAGGACGGATGAGATGAACCATTTCAAAAAAAAATCGAAATGCGCCTCAGAACTTTTCTATAGGCTTTTCTAGACATTCAACTAATAACAAAATAACGATATTATTGAGAATGAACAATCAGTCCATTTTCAGCCAGTGAAAGATTTAAGATAGACACATATAATGACAGTGAGTACAGTACACACATAATTTGCTGATCAGCAATAATAACAGGTCGATTTCATAAAAAAAGAGGATAATTAACCTTTGCTATTGCTAATACATACATAGTAATATAATATAGGTAATTTAGGTATGTAAGATTGATGTTTCTAACATCACGGCATTCCTTATATACCGCAAAAGTATAGCTGCAACAATAGTAAATGAATTTAAATACATGTTAGTTTTTCATTGCACTGTTATACGGCACGGTCAAAGGATTAGTCTACTACTCGCACCCGCAGGAAACGTTTTCATTTTTTGTTTTGCTTGAATTTTGCGTGCAGTCGCAAAAATTCACAAAAAAAATATTAGACAAAGGCAAAACTGGGTATGTACTATATTTTACATGGTCGATAATATACCACACGTTTTATATGTTTACAATGCAATGCATTGCAATGCTTACAAAAGAAGGAATCAATTACAGAGCAAAAAAAACAAAGAGAAGCGATTACTTGGTAAAGTAATCAGTCATAGTCACACATAAAATAATGCATAAATACACACCACACCACAAAATTTCAGCCAGAACATAAATCGTGCCATTTTTACTTGTGAGTGTGTGATAAGCAATGACAACCACCGCGACAGTTAACAATTCATCTTTTTCATGAGTGTTGTGAACTCGGTCGGTATATATATATATATATATGAGATGTAATGTACGTACGATTCCTGCGTTTGACGATGATGGTTGTCATTATTATCATGAAAAGAATAGCATGTAAAGTTGCAGCAACGACAAAAAATTAGAAGGATCAGAAGTTGACCCTTCTTAATATAAACACTTGTTTTATTATCTTTTGTGTTGTTGGTCATTATGGCCGGAATGTGGAAACCGCCAACATAATATGCTACAGATTTTTGACTGATTATACCCCTTTGAATCAACTCGGCAAGATTTACAAGCACCAGCGGCGACGTTACGTTTTTATTGCAATGGAGGGAGAGAGAGAGAGAGAGAGAGAGAGATGGATGGAGAGGAAAAGAGATGAATGAAAAGGAAAAATTAGGGCAATTCGCGTTTAATGCCTGCTTACATTTGCGTGTTGGTTGATAGGACAATGGATGCAGTGATGTGATAATGCAATGAATTTTATGAGAGTGTACTTGACAATGCCAATGATGCATTTTGTTGAGAGAGAGATAGAAAAGGTATAATATGGAGTTAGTCATGCTAGAAGCAACTGCTTAGAATAATAGCTGAAGTTTAAAAAAAAGGTAAAAAGCGAAATGCCATGTCTTAAGGAGTAATGTCGAATGTTTGATTTTAACAATAAAGTTTATTGCTGACGTCAAATTACAAAAGAGCCATGTTTCCTATAATCATATGCGCATATGTGCGCATTTTTTATTAGACGTTGTTGTTTAAGCATAATAGAACATGAAATTATAAATGAACTTAGATTTATGATTATCCTCAAGTGTAAATTATTGATGAATAGAGAATGGGAAGGAAGGCTTTTCCTTCAATTTTGTTGTTTATTTTTTCGCAAAGGCCTCCTGTCTATAAACCGTTCACCGAAATTGGAATCAAATCAATTTAATATTTTAATTCGTTTATGCCATAGGTTTGGTACAAAAAAATCGTGCTACTTTTTTTTGCATTCCTGTAGGCTTCGTTGATTTACTATAAAAGAAATAGAAATGAGTTTTATTAATAGAAACATACAAAATGAAATTCAACTTATTCATCATATCAGCGATGTATTCAAATTCTATAATATTTAATGCACATAGTTAGAAATGTAGACAAGGATCGTTGAAAAAATGTTGGTCATCATGTTATATTATTATAAATTTAGCGGTCAAAAAAGCAAAAACTTTTTACCTTTCATGATTAATACATTTATAAAAAGGATCAAAATGGAAGCACCACAATAATAATAATCATGTTATGGGACCATATTTTTTTAGTAGGCAGCCCCTCCTATTTTTCATAAACGTTGCTTCATACAAAGGGCATGGTACTTGTAAAAAAAAGTGCTCAATGACTTGGTAAAAATTTCGCTAAAACGCTGTAAAGAGGTATTGAGTACATCATGTATACAAACACAATTTAGGAAAGTGAAAAATATTTAGCATCAACAGGATTGTTATATAGATTAATATTCAAATTTTGATATTATAGTTAAGCACGTCACTTTGGCAATGTACTAATTTTGAACAGCATTGATGATTCCGTGAGTCTTAATTGTGTACCCTTTACCTTGGTTCGAATTGGACAAGTGTCATTTCTCATTTATTTGAATTCTGAAATGATTACCATGATTTTTCTACCTGATCCTGTTTTTACAGAGTTGGGACGGTGTAACAGAGACGCATTGGGCCTTAATAATAATAGGTAGGCATGTAGGAAAATGAGTAAATACCTACGGCACACATTATGTATAAATGGTACATTATGGCATGTCGATAATCGATATATACCTGTTAGTATGTAGGCATGACCATATTATGAGAATATATGAATTGCCCACATGCATGATTTTATTTTTTACATCATTTTCATGGCCAAAAAAGTTATTGATTCAATAGATTTTATTTATTATATTTAATTATTATTACTTTTTGTTCCCTTTACAACAACTTGGTTCACAAAATCAATATTATTATTAGTTCATCCACATAATATTTTGTTTTAGCAGCACGCAAAGAATTTAGCAGTCAGTGCACAATAGTCAACGTTTTTGTTCATCCTGAACAAATGTACGTAATGTACATTTTTTAAAATATTATTTTATTTTAATGATTTCGCCTCAACTTCAAATAAGCCGACTGACACAGAGATCATCCCATTTTTTCATATAAGGAGATCATTTCATTTGATTATGCAATTTAGCTTTTTATCCTACTGTTCCTCCTTTTTTAATACACATAAATCTACGCATTTTTATTGAAGACATCAAAAATTACATATTATCATTTCATTGCATACATTACACGTTGCCTACCTACTTATATTATTCATTATAATGATCATAAAAATGTGTAACAATGAAAACGAAGCTCTGCATACATAATTTTTTCTAGCAATAAAATGCTTTTACAGTCGGTCAAGAGTAAGATTATGATGGTGGTGATGATGATGATGATGATGAAAGGTGCATTTCTGATTAAAATACATCATCATTGTTATCATCATCCTCTTAATCAAGAGCAAAGTGTAATCCTGTTGTTTGTTGTAAGAAGGCGTTCACGCATATGTACAGGTGTACGAACGTACGCTTCTCTCACTCACTCAACTCAAGTCGCTCCTTTTGAACTATGAGATCATGAGAGAGATGATGACTACAAGAGAATCTTGTCTTTCAACCTGATCAAGTAGATAATCGTGACTATCGCATTTCCATCTTTGTTTACTTTAATAGAAACGTGTGAACAGTAATTAATTGTCCCTAATTATAATTGGCTACTTTTTTACGCTAATATTCACCTTTCTTTCTTTTATTTTTTTATTTTCTTTTTTTTGTTTATAGAGAACCTCTTCCGCAGTACAACACTGAATCGGAAGTGGCCACATCTCGAGCTGTTTTAAAAGCTGGACCTAGTCAGTCCACAAGACAAGTAGGTGGTGGAGCAGGAGGAGGAGGAGGTGGCGGCGGTGGCGGAGCTGGTAGTGCTGCAGCATCCAGCGACGATCCGTCTTCATCTACAGCGGCCAAAGATGTCAGTTTCTTTACATTTCAACGAGGTGGACCTGGTGGATTCAGCTACAAAATTCAAATTTAGATGTTGTGTGAGTAGTGTGATGCTGACATGACATGAATACTTTGTGTTAAGGAATTGAAGAAACAGAAGAAGAAGAAGAAAAAAACACAAATTTTCATTCCATTCAATACGCCATCGACTGCGCATAATTAGGACTGATGATGCCAAGTGCAACAACGCCTGTTATTGTTGATTCTCTCATTTTTAACCTAGGATATTATGTATGGATGACTGAGCTCATAATATTTTTATACTACAAAAGCAACATACACACATTATTATACAGCAGAAGCAGTGGAAAAAATATAAGCCATGTCTTTAAATACAATATTATATTATTTTTTTCTCTATTACAACTCCTGAACACAGCAACATCAAAATAATAAGTGTATGTGGAATAGAGGATGATTGTTGTATGAATATGACTTATCATGAATGTTTATGTACCATTATAAAATAAAAAAAAATGAAGGCTTTACAAGGATATTATATTCAATTTAATTATAATAAAACGTCAAAAAGAGATGCTTACAGAACATTGGTTTGGTTTCCCGCTTTATTGATTATCTATCACCTTATTTTTTTATGTGTCTAAAAATATATTACAAAATGTGCAATAATGCTTATTGTTATTATTATGACCGCATCACCATAATGATGTTGCCCAAAAGGCTACATCAGCAAAAAAAATACTTAAATTGTTCCATGAGGATGTCAGAAGGAAACAAAATGTCTACCCAGCTACATAGCATAATAAATAGTACTCATCATAATCGAAAATCCAACCAGGAGTAGTACTCTTATAAAAATTTTACCCTTTTTTTTAGCCTACCTTGAAATTTTTATTTTAGCCTTCCGCTATTCAACTTAAACCCTTTTTCTTACAACAATTGTTTTTTTACGAATGGCAGTGCAAAGATGGGTGGTGGTGGTGCCTACTTGTTTAGAAATGAATGAAAGGGAACGAGTAATACAACTGTTTTTTATGACGTTGTGGAATGTGGAAAAGTAACGAATGGATTGAGGACGGATTAATTGAGTTATTGATTTATAAAAAAACAATGATGTTTTAATATGTAAAATAATGCGTACATATGTACATCGTAAAATACAAAAAAAATCCAATTGTTGTGATAGTGAAAGGAAAGCTGACGCGGACTACAAAGTTCTCACAGAAAAATTCACAACAGTGTATGAACTTGAATACATGAATGCAAAATATTTAACTCGATGAGTCGTTATTGTGATTATGGCGTTTGTGGGTTGGTTGATTGGTACTTGTTGGAGTATAGTGTGTTGACTGGTGTTGACTGACCACTACCATCATCATCACAACATAATAGTAATTGTCGGTGATAATAACTGGTACATTTAAGGAAACAAGTGGTTGGATTAAATAATAAGTTGATTCATTTTTGTTGAGGTTGCAGAATTAGCGAATACATAGACGACAAATCTGTGTTGCTGCCAGAAAACTAACAACGTCAAATTACACATAAGTACACTGCACACATACAGGTAAAATGACTAAAAAACATTTACATGAAAAATAGTCAAAGTGGTCAGGCATAAATGACTGGTTTTGTCGACGGTGGTGGTCAATGTCTCAGTGATGATAATGGAGAACAGTAAACTAATTTCATTGCTAAAAAAAACTTCAAAAAGATCCAAAATAATATTCCAATCAAAATATTAGCAATGTAATGAATTGACCTGCTGCAATCATCTTGTCATCAACATCATCATACGATCGGGGGTCATAGTCAAGCAAGCTGTTCCTGAAGTTCGGCATTTTTTATTGATGTTCACTGATCACTCATCATCGTCATCAAGAACAACTTCTCCGTTGACATTACAAGCAGAATCTAGTTAGGTTTATAATAACTGTCGTTAAATATTCAATATCTGATATGACACTGTATAGTATCCAATATATAACGTGGCATGACCATAAGCTGCCACCATCATCATCCCCATAAATGATGCAAGAAGAAAAGCAAACCACCTGAAGGATGTCTTTCGCTTTTTTTAAATGTTGATCATGCATTTAATAAAATAATATTTAGG
>JAITYZ010004273.1:0-12793 GCA_027744595.1 Paronellides praefectus | reverse complement strand
TTTCCTTTACACAAATCTAGATTACAGTGTTCATTTGATTTTACACCGCATAATAAGTATGCTTTTTAAAAACATGGCGTCAAAATGGATTCTGTATGATTGCAATGATGATGATGACATGGTCTTTGTGCAGTTCCTTTATTATCGTCATTCAAAATAAAAGGCAGGCTGATATTGTCGTCAGTCAGAATTTAGGAGTCAAATCACAAACAAAGTAATCCATGCAAACACCGTGCAATTTTTTTTTACTAGAGGTTCCCTTACCTTCCTGTTCGAAAGCACTACTTGTGTTAAAAAAATAAGATCCTAAACGTGCCTCCATGTTTTATTCAGCGTGAAGAGGAAGAGTACTTTTCTACAGGAGCTGTCAGAAAGTAAAAAGTTTATTAAGGCCAGACGAACATCACTAGTCGTGAATTAAAAGTGGAAAGTAGCAAGAGAATACTATTTTTTTTTGCAGTAGTATGAAACAGCAAAACAATTAATTTTTTTATTGACACACGTTTTCTTCATTTGAAAAAAAGGAGAAATTGTAATGAAGGTCGAAATTTGGAAGGAATAGTAGAAGAACCAAAATGTAGAGAGTGAACATTGGATTAGACTATTTGACGCGCAGAAAAACATATACATATATATTATTTTTATTATTCACTGCATAAAATAAGATTACATGGCACTCTTTAATTTGATTTTAGTGTTGTAAAATTCATAAACAAATTGTCAAGTTTACCATAATTCTGATATGGAACAAAATATGAACAAAATATGGTAATGAGGCATTTTTTGTCATTAATTTTATGTACATAAAATAAAATCAATTACAGCAAATACAATCAGGGATTTACTTAAAGGGAAAAAAAATTAGATAGGTATTTTAGTGTAAACGATGAGGCTTTAAAAACTAAAAAAAATCTTCTCCAAAAATTTAAATGCATTCAAGATTCATTATCCAATTTAACAGCAATACACACAAACATGATGGAATGTGGAACTGAGGACTTTATGAACTCAAGTATATATATATACACATCTTATGAATATGAATGAATGTTTGTATGTATACAGTATTTTCATGATGAAAATGTTCAGTCTACTAAATATTATTTGTCATCCCTTCTAATTTAACTAGCGACCAGATATACAAAAGGTATATGTAAAATGGAGTGTAATGTAAAGAAAAAAAATAGTTAAAAGAAAGTGTAGTATAAGTACTGATTATAGAAACCAAAATGATTTTTTAAAAATGTAAAACAGTAGGAGTTGATAAGAAATAGGCCACAAAGCTCAAAGTTAGTAAGGTATCTGATTTAAATAAAATTCATGCTTATTTGATTTTAGATGAAAAGTCTCCAGTCTGATTACACATATTTTTTTCTTACGTGGATTCAGACGACAAATTAGATAAATTAAGCAGGTATGTGTGTCTCTTTTTTTCTTAAATAAAATAAAATTACCATTATCATGACCATGCTTACATCCTTCTGGATTACTTAAAGCTGGCTTATGCTATTAAAATATGCTCATGACTGAATTTTAAATGCAAATATTTCATATTACATTCATTATGCGGTATTTCCTCAGCCTAAATAGTAATAACATACTTTGCAGTAAAAATTTCGTACATAGGATGAACACTGCTGATGATAATTACATTTATGGAGTTATGTTAATGTCCGCACAATCTAGCTGTCACTTTGAACATTGAATAAGTCAGGTATTGCAATGTTCAAGCAAAGTGGCAAAAACACCACACTGACTAGTTAAAAATTGCAAAAGGGTTTTCTTGCAAGTTTGAGACTCTACCTCAATACGTTCTTTGTCATCATCATTGATTACGTTAACTAAATAAAAACAAGCAATAATATTAGGAAGGTGCATTAACAGCGACATTTCACCTCACCACTACACTTTTCAAATGACACAAAAAAATTCCCTTTTCTCTCTCTCTTGAATTTAGGCATGTCTTGCAGTTTCGCAAAAAAACCCTCAATAGTAATCAATCAGAAAATAAGTAGTGTAAATAAATACTAACAGTAAATTAATATCATCTGTGATCTGGGATATTATTTCCCTCCCACCAATACGTAATTTTGACACATTTGGTTTGCAAGCGTACTCAAGCGTGGACACCCATCAAGGTTCCTTCTCTTTTCCCACTAGTGGATTTGCAATTTTTCCAAATCTATTGAAATCATATATTCCCTCAGTTGATTACTTTCTACTACTAAATGTGGTATCTCTCTAGTGATTGTACATACATGCACCCAAATCACGTTTGTCCTTTTGTCCGTGTTCAATTTGTAAATCATATCCTTTTCCAATCTTTCAAAACACTTGGCGAGGTTTAAGAGGACACCAAGAAAAATGAGACAAGTCTCTGCATTAGTCTGCATTGTTATAGGCGATTATAGTGATAATAAGGAAACGTCCAGAGGTTACAACTTTTGCAACGCTGCTTCTCTTAGCCTAATTTTTTTCTCTCTCACACACACCCAGTGAATGGGGAACACACGAAAACCATTGGAGTAGTTTGCGTTTAACTTGCATGTTAATAAATATTATTTTGCATGTATCAAACATTATACTGAACTCGATTGGAAAAAAAAGTATTGTAATTAGCGTTAGGTATGTACATAATTTGAAAATTTGTGATTACCTCTGGCAGACTGTTTATTTGGAATGCCATCATGACGAGATGAGCCTCGCAGCATATTTTACCAATTGCTGGAACATTGATCTTCTATGCCTAGGCTCTCTAAAAGAGTCACAGGCTCCGTGTTATAAGGACATTGATGGCCTTCCCCTTTGTCATTCGGTTCACAGAAACTCAACAATATTTTTGAATTAAACTGGAGGAAAGGTTGCGAACTATTACCTCAGAGAATACAACACATAAACTAACAAACTAACTAAACCCCTTTTGCTCTACTGTTTATACCTAACTTGGAAACTGAATAAAGGAATTCACAGCAGCAGTGTTTCTGTGTAGCTGAATAACTGAAACTGTTACATAAACGGTGAGAAATAGGATATTTTAATGGTTTAGGTCGTTATGTCCTGGTGATGGTAGGACTCGTGGGAAAAAGGGACCCTGGAAAATCCTTTTTCATGCAAACTCTGTTCCGCTGATGAGGGTCCTCCTGGTCAATCCAAGATTTTTCCTCAGGTTTTGCACAGTGGAAAGTCTTATTGTGGAGAAAATTTTCTCTTTCCTTTTCAAATTTCAACACGGGACCAGGATAAAATTGAGAGCAAGCATGTATTATTTGTGATTTCGTGATGTTGTAGTAATAATGGTAGTAATAATTAATATATGTATATAATTAATTGAAAAAAAAATAGATGTGGATGTGATGTTTATGATGATTATGTGATGTGATGATGATGATTATGAGGAGATGATGGTCTTTAGGTTTAGGGAAGTTAAGATTGTTCGCTACTGCTGTTGCATTTTTACTTGACTATATAAAAGTAAAGTATATCTGTGTGTGTGTGTGTGTGTCTCTCTCTCCTCTTCTTTCTGCTCCTCTTTTAGGTATATCTGGCCATCTATCTATAATATACTTCATATTATTATAAATATATTGTAATAGTAGTATTATTGGTTGTTGTTGTTGTACAAGTCATACTTTAGTAAGCACTGCCTCCTCTCTCTTCTCGTCACTTCACTCTTTTTACTTTTGGCAGATATATAATAATATGCCAATGCAATACGACTACCCCTCTACTAATATTATTTATCATTATTATAATATGGCCTACTCAATTATATTGCATGCAACAGCAGCCAAAGAGCTATTTCATAGTACAAAATCAAGTACGCACATAGCAAACACCGTACTTGCTCTTTACTTATTTTGCTTAGAGTTCTCGTCTCTCCCTCTTGATGTGAGTAAGAACGAACAGCAGAAAACAATAATATTGCATTCGTGATTCCTGTAGTATTGTCAGTCAGTAGCCACTAAGCGAAACTAGCAACGAATCAACCAAGAAGAACATCAATGTAAAACCATATTCATTTCAAAAGGGAAAAGTATCGCACCACAAAACTGTGCATTTGTTACCACTTGGGGACCTGTCTGTGAGTCCAATGGAACTCTGGCCTATTAAGCCAAACAATTCTCATATATACCTATATATACCTGTCTCAAAATACCCCAAATCTGAAGCAAGTGGAGTACAGTCTTCATTATGACAAATCTCAAAGTGCCCCAAAGCAGAATACTACAAAAGCAAGGAATTGGAGGCCAATATCCATCATGACATGCTATATATTATGTACTATGTACTGTATTAATGTTTCAGATAAATTATTTATGTATACGTAATATCATGTTCAGAATAAAATTAAAGCATGACATATATCAAATTTATTTACTTATTTACTCTTGTAAAACTACAACTTTCCCAAATCAAGTCAAATCAAGTGTAGTGTTTTTAGTTGCGCAATCCTCAAGGCAGCACAGTTTATATTTATTACAGTAATATTTACCTAAAATGTTTTGGAAAGCTCTCCTAAAAGGAAATTTCTCTCGCTACTCGTTCACACCTTGTTCTTTAAGGTGCATTATATGTGTAACAGCAAAAAAAAGTATGAAGTACAGCAGAACCGCATCGTCAATGGGCGACATGACAAAAGGCAAAAAGGGTAGTCTGTTGAAATATATACTCTCTGTAAAAATATATTCCTTTCCTTTTCCCCAGTCACCATTCTCCATCTCTTCAACATCAACTCTTTATAACATCGAGAGGATTTTCTACAAAGCATGTAATATCCGCCGATGTGATACCGATGCAATACAATATTATTATTATAATCCACACAGTGTGGGTGGATTCCACATTGAGACACACATACACACGTACAAAATTATGTATAGTACATTTATGCATCCAGTAGCCAGCCCTCTCATCTTACTTTTGCATCTCTCTCAATATTTCAAGTCTCTTCTCAATGTAATGCATGTTTTTCTTCATTTCATTTCATTATATCTTTTTTATACTTGTATATTATGTAGCTGCCTGCATTAGCAAACTACGACTATATGACACAGAAGAGTAAGAAAAGTAAGAACATAATATTATACATAGTGTAAAAACAACGTGCATACTTCAACACTACATGGATTTCGAATGGGTTAAGTACAATTCAACCCAACCACTGTACATGTGTACATAGAGAATAGAGACTGTGAGGCTACTACTACTACTACTACTCCTACAGAGATACATATTATGTACATCCATGTGAAATCTCTGTGATTCCTCTGGCTTTGCTGACTCCACTACTTCTCTGTACATTGTTACATGTTCTTATAAAGGAGAGAAGGATTTTTGTGATTCTCGACTCCTCTTGTTTCTTTTCGTAGTTTTCCATATAATATACACGCATAACCAGAAGCAGCAGTAGTAGTAGCAAAATAGATGGGATCCTCCTTATTTTACATTTGCACAAGAAATTTCATCAAGAAAGTCGCATTTCAAGTCCATGTACTGTGCAACATGAATGATAATATGATCATCATAATGTCCCAAAAATTAAATGGCCAACGGTTACCTTGAGGACACAGTCTTTTAGCGAACGTGTGCACCTATGCGGTGGTGGTGGAGTGCTCAAAAGGAAATGTGTGCTGTGTGCACACATTGAACAAAGTTCCCCTTTCCACAGATAAACAACACACTGACAACTGTCAAGTGTCCTGCCATGTCATTGTAGCTTGTAATCGTCGACACATGCTAAAAATGATAATAATACAATTGCACCCTCGATGTAAAAAGAAGGACCATTTCCGTACTCTAAAAAATTAGCATGTAATGTAAACAATGTGATTGGGCTATATAAAAGAATCTACTAAGGCCTAAAAATCTGTGTGCTTTACAATTTTCCCTACTGCCTGAGAATGATGCTCTCCCGTCTTTGTGTTGTTATGCGCTCACGATGGTGATTGTTTACTACACTTTTGCGTGAAAAGAAAAAGACTTGTTGACCATCTCTCTCTGTTCCGCTCTCAATATCCTAGGTGTATTTCTTCACGGGTATACCTGGTCTACGTAGTCTCTCTCTCTAATGAGAATAAAAACAGTACCTGTAGGCCCCCACATTATGCAGCCGAGTCGATCTATAATATGTATACTTTATGTAATGTAACACGGGGAATTCATTGAAACATACACACACACCAAGATCATCATTATATCTGTTCACTCCGCTTAACATCCTTGGATATCATCATTACAACAAAACAGCACAAGCCTAGAAACCTCCACTCTCACTACATCATATGAATAAACTACCAAGCCTGATCACTTCGTTCTCTTCTTCTTCATACTACTACCAGAAGACATTTTTATTACAATAAAAGCGAACTGATGTCGATTGTACGGTGCTCTTCTTGTGTGCCGTATTACGGCACACACTGGCATCTGTTAAGACTTAACTTGATAGAGCACTTTCCTGGGTGAATTTGTACGTAAGAGAGGCACCCGTAGTGCTTCCTCCTCCTGTTATTTGGTTTTCGATGTTGTTGTTAGTGTTGATCGCGATATGATGATGATGATGATGATGATCGAGGCGCATTGCATTTGAGTAGTACATAATATAAGAGGAATAAGACAAGGAGATAAAAAGAAGAAGAAATGTCGCCGTGCCTGTATTGTTGTATATTATATGAATATTGTGAATAGGCTCAAACTAGCTCGTGGATTCCTTCACTCTTTATATATTTTTTTTCGCATTCATTGCATGCTAATGTAGGTTTTTGTGTCTTACATTTTCTTGCTGTGCTGTGATGCAAACATCTCTCTCTCTCTCTCTCTTTTATTTATATGTAGAATGTAGAATGCAAGTGGATATACATAAAGTACTACATGGTGATACACAGAATTTGTAGGTAATGCAAAATTTTGCTAAAACTATTCACTTTTACTAATATCTTCAATATGCGATAAGGCAATATTACACGTGAATACTTGAAGACTTCTCTTTTTCTGCGTGAAATTATATTTTTACGTTCAATTTTGGCCGTTCTGACAAGATACACACTAAATCATTATCATCATAAAAGAAACTTAAGAAGAATGCAATGCATAAAAAAATTAAGCTCAAGAAGAGTACCAAGGTTTATTACTACCAAACCAATATTATGCTGGTTGTATAAAGGGGTACTCTGTTGACTAAGTTGTATAATGAACGAAAAATAACCCCGGATGTTGTTTGCAGAAGGTAGCGCCACAGAGAATCGGCCTACCGGCAAGGAGGGATTTTTTTAAACAACCAAAGGCCTATACCAATAAGGTTATATGCAGCGTTTCAATCTGACCCTTCTCTGCTGCTGCTGCTACTGCAATACAGCTACAGTTGCTTAAAGAGGTGTGATTTCCTGTTTTTATGAATGAATGGTCTTACGTTACCCCGAATCTATCAAGCTTTTATCCATTCATTATAACAACACAATGAGGATGAGGATTGAATGAAATGTTAAATCATGGGAGCCCATTTGAAATTTCTTGACCTTTCTCTATACTCTAATATTTTACAATAATTTACTACTTGTTTGTAAGTCATCCATATTTGCTCGGCATAAGTACGTATTATGTACAGCATACCATAAAAACGTATTATATCGTCATGAGGTACATATTTTGCAATGATATTGACCTTGCCTACACAATGAAGATTTAATTTTGGTCAACTTCAATTTGGACATGACAATGTATAGGAAATAGATACAACGACAAGTAAAATTAAATTTCAAAACATAAATAAAAACACAAAAGTCATCAGATCATAAGTACATTTTGCTAGCAATATTTGTCAAACAGGCAGCCTGCTAATCTATTTATTTAACTTGTGTACAAAAATGTAATTATTATTGACCAGATACATGATATATGTTTGTGCGAGTGAAGTAATACCATCCAAATGAAGTACAGCCTTTGTTTTCCGGTGACAGCGTTATTACACCGCACACTTTGTCCAAAGATGGCAAATAAACGGAAGTCGTGTGGTGTTCAATATAATTAGCTGGGGGCCCCAAAAATACTACTACTCATAACTGCCAATAAAAATATTTACAACGATTCGTGAACCAATCAGGTGCATAAAGTTTATAATGGAATTAATTTTGCGAATGGAAAAAAACCTACTTCTCTCGTCACGTAGTTTATGGTGTTTCATCTATTGTTCTAAAACGATAAAACAGCGAAATCATGCATGCTCCTACGACTCCCCGCTCCGTGACATACTTAATATATTCTTACTTTTACTCGCGAAATAAAAAAGATGGTATACCTACTCGTGCACTATGTATATTGAATGCAGATTTCTTGTAGTATGTATGTGACAATACCATGAGAACAGCAAAGAGTCTTTGTTTGCTCACAGGTAAGTAACTAAGTAAGTAGTCATAACATTATTATTTTTTTATTTGGATTCGCCTCTCTGAGCCTCCCCATCCATCGCTTCTTCTTCTTCTTCTAGAAGGAGCTACATAGGTGAAACGCAAATCGTATCACAATAACTCATCGCTATCAGATTTTTTCTACAATATTGTTAGAAAATATACATACATGACAACGAGGACGGAGAAACGCATTGCGAAAGTGGGTATTCACTCACAATAATATGAAGATGAATAAGATAGGTACTATATACGGAGGAAAAAAAGTCCAAAATCGACAACACTCAAGACAAACACGGATCCTATCATCCCATATCACCATCTCATCAATATCGCCAACATTGTGCATAAAACACACATACGCAAAAACCTTGATAAATCTAGACACGTCATATTTTA
This sequence comes from Paronellides praefectus, assembly GCA_027744595.1. NCBI lineage: Eukaryota > Metazoa > Arthropoda > Collembola > Entomobryomorpha > Paronellidae > Paronellides > Paronellides praefectus. The sequence goes on along the minus strand of JAITYZ010004273.1, from coordinate 3,995 downwards.
ATACCTACTCATCTCCTCAATTCCATATCATTATCATCTCTCTCTGTATCTGTATATATTTGCTGGTTGCTCTTGTTTGTTCCAAATAAGTGTTCTTTTAGAGAAGCAGTGAGTAGCGCTTGTGCAAGGAGACATTATGTAGCAAAATAGAGATGCAAATTGTGTGAGAGCAGTGATATAATAGTTATAAAAGCCTAAACTATACCACGCACGTAAAACTATTCCTAAAATTCACTTATGATTATGTAAACATGTTCTTGCTGTTATGCTTTTATAAATATATATAAAAATGCTAGGGTACTACACAAATGTACTCTCGGGTGATCTTCTGGTAAAGTTGATGATGAGCGTATCTGACAAAATCAAATCATCTTGTGTACTTTTTTGTAAGCATAAAAAAATGCAAAGAGCATAGACACTGATCATGCTCATGATGACGACCACGAACTACAGTAGAGCAAGATATTATGCAAAGTTAAATTCCTGCACAAAGTTGTGCTGTGCAAAAAAATCTACTCAATTCATTGCACGGTAATTGTAATTGTATTGCACGGTGTTTATCAACAATTGTTTTCACATTTGTTGGGATTGAAGACGTTTCGATCAGAGATAGCTGGATGGTGCGAAATGCATGGATAAAAAAAGCTTCTTACTGAAGATTCTTACACAAAGAAAAACATAACGCAATAACAACTTCACACAATAACTGTAGTTGTATCAAACTGCAAATACTTTGCTTGTAGTCAACTACACATTTTAATTTATTGTCTGTTACTCAATCTTGCATTTAAAAAAAAATGTGCTCTGAACCTTGACATCTTTCAGGGGACAAGGTGCATGATGCTAATTTGGTTGATCATAAAAAATACTAATAGTGTTAGTCTAATACGTGCTTTATCTAATTGTTTTTATACTTTTCTATATTATAGCAATAAGTGAGTGCAATGAGACGTTTTGTTGTTATCAGTATGCTTTGTACAAATCTTGAATAATACAATTATAATAAATAATTTTAATAATATATGCTGGATGTGGAAGTATTGAAGTATTCGCTTTCATGATGGGTTATGATTTCAGTATGACGCACGCAGTGGATCAAATATAGCTGATAAACTGGCATTTCGCAAAGTTACCTCTGTGCAGAAAAATGTCAATTACAAAATATTTTCCATTTATGTCTTCTCTGGATTATGGTGTTTGTTAGTATTAATTACAAGTAGTGAACATATCTTTACAAAAATATGCTTGATCATCAGTATAAAGCGCGTATTATACAAGCCTTTTTAATCCAGACAGCAAACTATGACTTCGTGTACTGCCTTTAAGTTAAATATTAAGCTGAATTTGCGATATAATTATAAATAAACAGGATACAAAAGAATGGGTTACATACCTTTCAACTTCTCAAGTGATTTGGCGGATACCTGGCGCCTCATTGCAGCAGTTATCGTATGACCGTTAACACTTTCTTCCTGTGATTTCTCCCGAATGCTCTCTAACCGATGATATAGCTCCTTCAGTTGGGGTCCAACTACCTGCAACAGAATTATTTTAACTGAATTACTATAAAATTCATGACGGGTAATGGATTTAAAAGTATGAGCTATATGATCAATCCATGCAAACCTAAGAGTCTTAAACGTTGCGAAAAAGCACGCTGTTCCTCCTACGTTACATTTGTATTATAATACTTTCAACTGGACGTTTATAACTGTATAAAGAAGTACATAATACAAAGTCATAGAACTATGACAACTTTGTTGAGATCGAAATTTAAACGGATTTATCCGTATTTGGCATATTACATTACCCCCGTATAATAATTTTCAGCTGCCTTTTTATTTTTCCATTTGACCTCTTGCCCCTGCAGGATTGAGGTTAGGATTGCAATGTGGCTTGATTACCACGTAAAATTTCCCCATTACATTTTTACAAATTTTTAGGTAAAAATTGAAATGTCAACTCTGGGAAACTTCACCGAATGGAAAGCAGTTATTTGGGAAAAGAAAGGAAAATTTGTTACATTTTTGTAAACCCTGGTGACAGACTTGATTTAATTCTTTTCGGTTTACACACGTGCATTATTAAATACTCTACGGATGAATTATTCCTGCATAAATAAATTTTAAGGTCAAAATTATGATTTGTAACCATAGCCCTTAGGACATTTCTTTGGGGAAATGGGAAGTGATCTTGAATTAATAATGTACATATGGAATTGTAAAGCTCTGGTGGTTTGGACTTCATTGCGGGAGTGTTCTGAATTGTACGATTTCAAATACATACAGTGGGACATACGAACGGGCATACAGACAAACGCGACCATTCCAATAAACTACAGCAGTTGGTTACACTCTGGCCCGCCTTCTTTTACTTGCCTGTTGGTCTACAGTTTCAGAAATAAGAATGCGCATGGTTTCTTCGACAAAGTGTAAAGATGCTTTTTTTGCTGTAAAAAGAATTTCATAATCAACAAGCTTCTATTCTTGAAGGACAACTTTCACCATTCCTTACTTTAAAACTTACTACACCAAAAAATATACGACTGCAAATGATAATACAATACTCTGTATTTCTTTTAAATATAGCCGCTACTCTTATAAATTTAGATACACTGGCGGTTGTAAGACATGCAATTTAAATTAAGCAATATTTTGTACTTCAATGGTAAACTTACTAACTTATTTGTAAGATGTATTAGAACTACTCCTTGCGCGTTTCCGTTGCCTTTTTAACTGGTAGGAGTTTAAAGTTCATAAAATCCCTGCTCTTTCTTCATTAAATAAAAAATTCCTTTCATCAGCTGTAGGAGGGTTTCTAATATTGTATCTAATGTCTGTTAAAATGTGAAATATACTGCCGTAAGGGATGGCTGCTGTATTATTTAGAAGAAATACAGTATATGTACATAGTAATGGATATATTTATCACAAATTTGTCGAGTTAAATATTTGACTCTCTCTACCTGAGCAAATCATAATACAGTCTTCTATTACGTTCATGAATAAAAACATGATATATATCGTATGTAAAACAATAATGTCTCTTACGGCGGTCTCCTTTATATCCGATTCGTTTGTACAATATGTTGTATCTCCTAATTCTTGGATATCTTTATAAAATCTTTATAATGACTGTTCAGAATTGTACGGTTTCTAGGTTTTCTAACAACACACAAGAAAACATTGTCATGCGAAAGAAACTCAGCATTATTTTTCCTTTGCGACGAAATGAAAAGATCAAATTAAATTACCTCCTTCGTTGGATACGTCTAGGATCTTCTTTCTCTCCACTCTCCGTTGTGCCCACCCTCCTTCCTATCTTCTCCCTGACTAACTGTTTCCCCCTACTCCAACTTTTAAATAAGATCTCTATATTCTATATATCTCTCTCTCTCGACTTCTTCAATAACTTCTCTCCTCCCGCTTCTTCACCAGTTCCCCTTTTCTACCTCACTGAATCCTTCAATAATTTCTCCTCTGTCTCTTTTCCCTTACCTCCACTGACTTATCTTTTACCTTTCACCAACTCTTAACCCCTCACTCTCTGTTCTCTCGATAACCCCTTACTATATGATCTCTCAATAACCGCTTGTCTTTGCTCTCTGTCACACACAACCCCCTTCACTCTGGCCCCCTCTCTCTCTGACTTACCCCTACTAACCTCTATTATAAATAACCTATTATTAGTAATATAGTAACCTCTATTCTCTGCTATCTCACTAACCCTAATTAATTAATTAATTAATTCTAACTAACTACCCCTACTCTCTCTCTCTCTAACTTACCCCTAATCTCTCTCTCTCTAACTTACCCCTAATCTCTCTCTTACTTACCCCCTAATCTCTCTTTCACTTACTATCTCTCTCTAAATAACTAATCCCCAAATATCTCTTTCTCATTCACTGACTCCCTACAATGTATCTCTCTCGCAAACTTAATCCGTCTCTCGCTTCCCTCTTTAACTATTTCCACGCTCTTCCTTCTCGTGTCCTA
>JAITYZ010004272.1:0-16796 GCA_027744595.1 Paronellides praefectus | reverse complement strand
CTCGAGTTATTCCGCGGCCGGACGGCCGGACGGACGGCCGGACGGCCGGACGGATCATTGCCTTTTGATAAGAAGCACTAAAAGTGCTTCTAATAATTAGCTTGATGGAGAAAGTTGTGAGTTTTATTGGCAAGCTTAATTGTTATTGGCAAGATGATATGATTGAGTTGTGAGAGATGATCCTTTGACATGTGAGAGAGCGTCCAAAACAAACACAGTCGAACAGCTACTCTTTTTTACTTTTTATGGACTGGTGCTGTGCGTGCACTGTGCACTGCTTGCTTGCTATGCCTAAACTGCACAATACAATGCAATCCCATATCCACAAAACACACTTGTTGTTGTACTCTACTCATTCCTTTTTTCCTTATTAGCAAGAACCGCTGTCTGCGAGGCAATGTTATTCTGAATACCATGTCATTCTGCCATCCGGCCCACCCCATAAGTTGGAAAACAAGTAGCTCCAACCTAACCTGGCAAAATACATCCATGGCAACCCACATCCAACAAAAGTTAGGCTACCACAATAACCACCAGCATCAATTAATTACTTTTATTTAGCAGGCCACGCACAAAAGTGTCTCCTAACCTCACTTTAACCAACTTTGAGTTGTATTAATGGTATTACCATTTAAGGGCCCGATTTGGACTGTCCAAGGGCATGGGTCGAAACCCCATTTTAGTTGGAAATCGAAGGGTATGGCTAGGCTAACAATGGTATAACTCCTTCCAAAGTTAATAGCGCGAACTGACAGACAGAGAGACGGACAGAAAATACAAAATTATAAAGCAGCTTACGTTACTTAATAAAAGATTGATATTGAGGTAAGTTAGGTTGTGGTGTTTTAATTGCGCGGTCCTTGCCTCTATCTTTGGAAGGATGTGAATGTTATGATGCTGACGTGGTGACTAAAAAAAGGAGCAAACGTTTGACTAGAGGAATGAGTAATGCAATGGACACACTCTTCTTCCCTCACATTTCTGGATGGCCAATAAACCAAAACAGAGTAATCCTTCATTCATTGATTAATGAGGATAAAAATGGTTGGGGAATCCCCACTGGGGATGAGAGATGGAATTTAGAAGAAAGAAATGAGAAAAGAAGACGTGTAAAGTTTGAATAGTTGAAGCAACAGCCGTGTTGTTGGATATTATATTATTATGGAGCGTGGGTGGGTGGGCTAAAAAAGCATCATAAAAATAATATACAAATATTTGAATGAGGAGTATGCGGAGGAGAGGAAAACAATTTGTTTTAAACAAAGTGCAAAACAAGATAGAAGATAGATATACACAATTACAGACTAGGTCTACTAATAGCTCCAAAAAGTGGAGGGATTTTTTTTGTATTTTGTTTGTTTAAGGTTACCGGTGGATGCAACTTGTTCTAGTTCGGTATCATCAAACTCGAGATTAGGTTCGTAGTCGTGATAGTCGGACAGACTGGGGTACGGATCCTCACCATCACCTCCTCCTGGGGGTACAGACACGGCTGTTCCAGTCCCTCCCCCTCCTCCTACTCCACCGCCGCCCATCACATTTGTCGACATTGCTGGTTCACACATCATAATAATGTCTATCCGCCTCACAATTTTATTTAACAACTTTGAACAACACGAATAATACACTTTTGTTAACACTTGTCCTGGCTGGAGCAACAACTATTATTACCTCCACTCCTATTATCACCTATTAACGCACTCGCTCTTCCTCATAACCGCGCACAAGGATAACAACAAGGATCACTGGCACAAGAACAAGTAGAAAAGTAATACATTTGTTGGGGCAGAGGTAGCTTATCCGTCGCTGGTTGCAAGATGACAAAAGGATGATAATACTGGGCACTTCACTTTTCTTTGTTCATCTCGACGACGAGTTTATCTGGTTTACTGGCTTGTTTGATCACATTGGCAATGCCAATTTGGTATGGTAAATGAATGAGTAGAGTCCTGCACATGATTAATCTTAACGACTGGCCTTGTATCTTGGATTGTAAATGAATGAGCATATCTCTAATAACTTGATTGGAAGTGGATTAAAATATGTGGTTGTACGTACTACTAACCCTACTACCCTCTAATTCTAACTTCGAAAAATGAACTTTAGGAATGTACAAAAGAATCACAGAAAAGGGAAATTAGTATGGTTACATTACAACTCTAGAAAAATGTAGAAAAATGTGTGTGTCTAGGACAAGTGTTGTGGTTTGGATGTAAAAAGTAGTGGATCGTTTCAAAGAAAAAGTTATCCCTTTCTCCCTCCAAACACTCCAAACATTTAAAGTTGGTCGGGGTTATTGACGAGTGTGTTGGCCTAGTATTTCCCTTGTTGATCATGCCCCCTGATGACTCCTTCAATCCGTATCTCTTCATTGCTCACGTATTTATCAACACAATTGAATCACTCGTCTCAGCTGACTTGTCTCCACTCCCACTACTACTACTACTACTCTAACACTTTTTTGTTACAGTCCTTAGCATTCTTGTTGTTGTTGTTGTTGATGTTTTTGTTGTGGTGGTGTTGATGGCGGCGTTCTTCCTCACTGGTCACCAATTCTCGCTGGACAAAGTACAAATGCAAAACATTAAATAAATGAAATAGATTTGATGAGTTGAGTGCGACGAGAGAGAATAAATGGTGGGGCAGCTACTAGGGACCTAGACTCCAAACCACAAATCCTCCTCCACCCATTCCATTCATTCCACATGAGATGCATAGAGGACACATGATATTTATGATTTAGTAGTGTGGAATGTTATGAGAGAAAGGAAAGTGGGAAATGTGGTGAGTTGAGGTTGAGAAAAAAAAAGAGAAGGAAGTTGAGCAGAGAAATGATTGGTGATTAATGGAATGAGTGGTGACGCTGGCTGAGCACACTTTTTACACACAACTCAATCTACTTTTTTAATTCCCCTGCAAGGAAATGTAATGGCAGTGGTTATTTGTACAAGACACATGGCTGGTTGATGGAAACTTACTTTGATGGCGATCATGATCTTCATCTCTCCATTCTTCTTCTTAAGCTAATCGGGGACTTATGGGCAGTGGATCCTTTTATTAGTGGAGGACGGGCAGCTTCCCTTGGGCGTTCCTCTTGATCAGCACCCTGCTAATGACGATGGCATAAATGAAATAATTGCACTCCACTTCTTTCCCCTTCTTCCCAAATCTCTTATCCGAACGCCTAATGCACATCAACACGTAATTGAGCTGCTGGTGAGAATGTACTCCATTCAATGGAGAACATGTGATGAGGAGGAATATCACTCTGCCCACGTTTGGTTTGCCAAGCTAACTTGTCCAGTTGTCAGAATGCTGGGATCCAGTCTTGTCGAGTGAATCTCCACTCTTTTTTTACCTTCCCTTTTTGTTAATTGACGAGCTTATTTGTGGAGCAGACAGCTTGCTCGGTTATTCCCATCCTCTGCTCCTCCTCCTGCACACCTCAACTAACAATTCAGCAAAATAGGAATAATAATGTTGAATGTGAGATGGTGATTGCAAATTGCAACAATTGCAAGGATGATGCAAAGAGAGGATTACTCACATCTACCAATATACATACACATCTATCTCACATCCATTTCCCTATTTACCTCTACACTCAATTTTGATTTGAGCAGTGCAAAATACCAATTCCTATTCTCTTTCTTCTGCGAGTAAACCAGCTGAAGAACAAGAGTAGAAGTGGCAGAGAAGCAGAGAGCAACTTGCTTTTATTATTCTACTCGCAAAATTACGAGTCTCCTTTGCTTTCCTCCTTCTTCACCTTATTCTCCTTAGCACATTACCAACTTTTCCTCATTCCCATCTCTCCGTTACAACACCAAGCCCACACTCATCATCATCTTGACCAACTCAGCTAATCCCCTCCTTCCCTCCCAAAGTCCCGTACCTCAGGAAAAACTCTTATTTTTTTTTTTTTTTTTTTGAGAATGATAGGTTTGAAGGTAATGAGTATGAGGATGGATTAGTTGGCCCACCTGAGCTCAGGCCGACAGTTGAGGAGGGTAACTTGTAGCCCACAAGGTTTCCCTCTGGGGTGAAGCGAGTATGAAGGAGAAGATGAGAGTGAGTGATTCAATTAGAGTTAAAAAAGTGAGAATTTAAAAAAAAGTAGGTTGAATTGTAAAGAGGTTAGCTAGTTTGTGGAGTAGTCTTGGTTAGAAGTTACAGGAGGGTTTCTTGCATTATAGATGCATGTGCCACTTGTCTTCCCTTCTCCTCAGCATTGTTACAAGGGTTAGCATTGTTAGCATTGTTAGCATTACTGCCAACCCAGATACATTACATTACATTACAAGATGGGTTGACTATTGTCTACCCTAGCACAGCTCTCTAGATCCTATGCTGCTAATAAAAGGCGTTGTTGGCTGCTCTCCTCCACAATCCACACAACGCAGTACAGACAGAGTACAGAGTACACAAGGAGAGGAGGCAGTTTACTAGGCATATGGTTTCTTCATTTCGCAAAGGCAGGCAGAGGTGAGTGAGTAGCAAGCTTATTATTCCCTCCATCACAAAAAAATACTGGTTGGAAATTGGTTCAATAGGGAAATATTTGATGATTGAAAATCAAGTGGGAATTGTGTTGAAGAGTGAAGGGGGGGTTTGGTTTTTTGGTTAGTTCCTCAAAGCATCCCTTCCACTTGCAATACAGCGAATGCCTGAGAAGAGTAATTAAAATGAAAATAATGCGAGTTGTAGAGGTGTGTGTGAGGGGGAAAGGTGCTTTGGTTATTATTGTGGAGGAAGCAGTAAAGCTGGCAGTCAATGTGCTACGTTGTGTTGTTGTAAATGCGCACCCCTACCTCCTCTCCAACTACGCATCTCTCTCTCTCTCTCTCTATCTCTCTCTCTCTCTACAAATCTGCTGTCCGCTTGCTTGCTTGAGTTGTACGGAACCATAACCACCTCCTCTCCTCACCACTTTTCGCAACAAAGTTACAACAAGGGTTTCTCATCATTATTCCCATCCGTACTAATTACTACTATTACCTAATTAGTATTAAGAATGAATGGGCATCATAATAGAAGGAGAATGATAGCCAATCCGGGAATGGTTGCATTGCATTTGCAAAACAAAGAAAAAAGCACAAAAGAATTTTATGAATATAGCACATTTACACCATTTATTTTATAAAACGTGAAAACATAAATTCGAGAGAATAATAAATAAATAAAGTATGAAAATGCGGGCAACTCAATTCACTCGCACAAAAAGTTTAATTGGAGGTGAGGAGTAAAATAACGGCCAACTAACAACAATTAATAATTGTCAATTATGAAAGGAGATTAGAAGGTAGGACGTGTATTTGCGTTAGGCCAAGAGACACTCACAACGGATCCCACAAAAACTAAAAACTAATTGATAGTAGTATCCTGAAAGGTTAGGAAAAGAGTGTACACTTGTACACATATTTAAATGCGAGAGGGGAACAAGTTGAGAGGGTTATAGTCGGGGGACTCCTCCATATAGTCCACATGGTAGTCCTCGAGCCTGGTAGAGCGCACGGGGGAGGGTGTGGGCACCAGCGGGGCAGGTAGATGCAGCTCCTCCATTGCAATCCCATCCGCACTCTGCGACTCCTCCATTCCTCCACTACCCTCGTCCTCTTCACTATCCATCCCCATCATTTCCAGCTCAAACCTCCTCGCTTGCTCCTCCTCCAAATCCATCTCCACCGCCACCTCAATCAAGCCAGCCGGACTTGTACTACTCAACTTATCTGGGGATGATGAGCCTTTGTTGGGGGACTCCTGTTCCTCAATTTGGCGTGGAGCCGTGTTTGCTACTCCTCTTCTCTTATTCCTTGTGTTCCGTCCGATGGTAGCAGTGGTAGCGACAGGTGGGCTGAGAGTGGAGCTGCTGGTGCCCGGATTCGGATTATTGGGGTTATTGGGAGGAGGGTTGTGGGGGTGTTTGTCCCCGCTCCACCTGCTCACAAGGTGCTTGATCTTGGTCTGCAAGTGGACCCTGAACTGGAGTCCGGCAGCAAAGTAGAGGAAGAAGTTGATACAAAAGTTGATTTGGTAGAAGGCGAAGCAGAGGCTGCGCACGTACTTGAGTAGCAGTTTGGTGTTCTTCCAGTGACTGAAGCGGAGTCTGGCTTGGGCGTCCTCCAGCCCGCCGTGCAGCCCCGGCTGCCTGTAGTGCACCGTCCAGAAGAGCTCCACCGTCTGGACGATGCCCAGGGGGAAGACGAGGACGAGATAGGCGAGAGAGACGGCGACCAACATGGGAGCCGTTGCACTGGGTCTGTTGAGCAGGCTTCCCTGGCGCCGTGTAGGCACCTTGCCACGTCCAACCTCCGTCAATTTACGGCGCTGCGTTTTGATGTGCTTCAGCTTGCAGAACATGAAGAGGTTGAAGGTGAAGACGAGGAGCGTGGGGATCCATGTCTGGAAGGCGACTCGGAGGTAGGCCATCCCGTGCCAGCGGTACCTGCCCGAGTAGCAGGCGGGGTAGCCGAACACGCTGTCCTTCTCGAAGCCAGTGAGCACTAGTTTGGAGAGGGAGAAGGCGCTGAGGAGGGCGCTGAGACTGCTCACCACTCTCTTGGCTCTGCCCGTGCGGCTCGTGTGGCGGAGCATCATGGGGTACCACACTGCCACGCACCGCTCCAGCGTGAAGCAGACGACAATCCACGCTGACATGAGCTGGAATATCTCGACAAAGACGCCATGCCACCGACAGAGCCACTCCCACTTCATGAACAGCGCATTGAATGGGGGGAGGTGGGCTCGAGCGATTCCCACTGCGTAGTTGGCCAGCAGGTTGCCCATGTCGGCGAGGGCCAAGGAGACGAGGTAGACGCCACTGGCGCTTCTTGACAGGCCCGACGAGCACAGCGTGTACACGGACACCAGGTTGAGGAGGAGTCCGAGGAGGATGATGAGGAGGGTGCCCCAAGAGAGGAGCGCTCGGCTGACGCTGATGAGGGGGGAGAGCGTGACGAGGAACTGACGCACATCACACGGCCACTCCATCTCGCACTCCACTCGAGACTGGTTCCAGTTGAAGCAGGGGTGGTGTGGCGACGCATCCACCACTCTCAGCTCCAAGCACTCCGCACTCCTCCTCAAAAATGGAGAACAATGAAAAGAATGAAAATGGAAATTAAATGAGAGATACATTGTTGGAGGGGATATACTTACTCGAGTGAAAGGTTGAACGGGGTCGACGTCCCATTCATATTCAAATATTTAAATGTTAGCTACTCCTCCGGAAGAATGGAATGTCCATTCGGATGATAATAATACTATGAGGCTAGGAGCGTCAGCTGGAAGACAAGTTAAATGATGTGTAGAAAGGTTTAGATGATGCGGCCCTGCATTGCTTTACTCCTACCACACTACATTTATAGTCCATTCCGTAGCAGCATCATATTATGATAAACTAGACTGGTTACCCGATTCTCAAACTAGCCGATTATTATTATTATGACTTATTTTTCAATCTTTTCACCAACTACCCAATTTGTAAAAGCAAACCAGCCGACAAACTATGGTCACAATTTAAATGTTTTGATTCCATTTCTTGTTTGTTGCAAGGTTGAGGAGAGGATGGATCAAATTACAATCTCAAAACACATACCTTGCTTTCTATCCCACTTAGGCCATATATGTATAGCCTTCATTATTCTATCATTAACCTTCCATCTACTTTTATCAAAATAGGAGTGTTGAATTGAAGGAAGGTTTGGTTAGGTTTGGTTATATTTCATATCTACCTACTCTCATTTCACAGGACATTATAAAGCAAGCCATATGCATGGGATCACAAACTGCATCAATAACTATCATGCTAAAGAAACAAGAAATGGGACAATTAAAAATGGGGTTGTTTGAAATTTTGTCCCTTTTTACCTTGTTTTAAATGGGCAAGGTTGATTGGGGGTAAAGAAGGAATTAATGGGGTAGTTTGGTAATGGGACAAGGGTCGGTGGGTAGGGATTCCTCAACCACCTTGCTCAATCTTATTCCTCGCTCAAAAGTGGCAAGGCAGATGGAGGAGTGAGGGAGGAGTGAAGAGTGTGATCAAAGAAGCTTTGCTACACTCCTTTCTTCTCCTTCTTATCACCTGCAAATTGCAATAAATCGGAAAGTGGAGGATGATTTGATGAGTTGGTGATTGATGCTTGCGCACACCTACTCTCTTGTCTTGTTCCCTTGCTCTCGCCCTTATCACCCGGGAAAATCAGATAATTCCCCTGTTCTTGCAAAGTGCACTTATCTTTATGCTAATTTCCACATCTCCTCCTCATTATCCACTCTTCAACTTGACATTTTCAAATCTCCACTCCAATCTCATTCCCCTACTTATTCTCAGCAACATTCTGCTCCTCGCTCGCAACCACTTCACATTTTAAAAATAACCCTTTCCTCCAGCCTCAACGGCCTTGAACACTTCCAAAATACCATTCTCCTCACTTCTTTCCATTTACTTTGCATGCCAGCCTTTGAGCACACTTTCTTGTCCTCCACTCCACTATTTTCTACAGCGACAGTTTACAGTAGCTAATTGCAAAAGTACAACAGGTGAGTTGAGTGTGTGGTGGGATGGTGGTAGTAGTGAGGCAAGTGTGTGTGTCGAGTGGATTTGGAGCGGCAGTCGACTGAGAGCCTTTGCCTAGTGAGCACATGCGCAAATATAACTTGCGCCAACAACAATAATAACAATAATAATAATAATAGTGTGAGGTTGTGCAGTTGGGTGGTCAAGTTGAGAGTGTAGAAGAGCTGTGCCTTATTTGTAGGTGGTATCTTTTGGTATGCCTCTACCCCACCACTTCCTCCCTGCACCCCAACCACTCCACTTTCCATTCCTCAACCCCACAGCACACACCTTTTATCCTTCCTATCTTTATTGCCCACACCTTTTAAACTGAGTGAGTGACAGTGAGAGGGAGAGAGAGATGATAACTTAGCAAAGTGATATATGCAGCAGCAAGTGCAAAGTATTCAATAATATTTATGTTGTGTCCGACTCAATCCCAAGTTGCGGGGGTGGATGCTCACTTGCAAGGATACTCTTAGCAGCCCTCAAGGAATGCCCGGGACAAGGACATTCAAGCAGCATCATGCACCCCTCATTCACCTGTAAGCACTCTACCAACCTACATTACAAAAATTAATCAACTTTTATTTTTTATGCAAATTGCGTTGCTAATTTAATTAGTGGGGATGATGAGAGTGTGGAAATGATAAGAGAGTTGCTCTCCCCAACAACATTGCATTCCAACATTGCATTGCATAGGACGAATTCCCTACCACTCTTCTTCTTCTTACAATTGGGATGCAAGGCTAATAAAAATAATTAGTCTCTCTCTCTCTCTCTATTAATTAAACCCTTCAAATTTGCATATTATACCCATTACATTTTGCATTATTACGAGTCCATTGCATAACATCTACCTCTCTTTTAATTAAAACCATGCTCTCTTTCACACTTTTTATCAAATCATTATCATTTTTGCAAAAAAAAAGTTGTGTAATGTTGAGCAAATAGTTGTTTGGAGTAATTAGTTGATTCATTGAGGATTAATTAAGGGAGGTTATCATCCCTTGTGAAAGGGAAGGTGTCTGAATTAAAAGGCAAATTGGTTGTAATGAGGTGGGTGAGAGGATGAGTGGGAGGCTGTAAGGCAACAAGGAAAAGTGCGCAAAACAAAGAGTCATAATCATCAATTTAATTATTGTTCTTGCCATTACATCCACAATTTACAATTCTAATTATGATTGATAATAATAAATGTACATCTTGTTCACTCTCTACAATAATCCCACCTGTGTGTCTTCTCTTTGTGCCATGTCATCATTGTCATCACGCCAACGGCCTCCCTATTAAATGCAAAATGGGCAGATAATGAAGACAAAAGAGTTGTTTTTCTAATTAATGTGCATTATTATGACTCAATTTGTAGTGCCGGGGGCAAGGGGTTTCAACAAAAGTGAAAATGTTGACGATGACACGACCACCGTTGTTGTTGTTGTTGTTGCATTCCAATGCAATCCGCTCACCTCCCACCAATACTCCACTCGACTCTTTCTTGTTCTTTTCGAGAGGAACACGCATTCCAATTTGAGTTGCATATTTGCAAAAAGGTTTGTATAAAATGGGGTAAAGTTGTATGCGTGGCCAAGTGTAGCTCTCATCAGCAGCAGCCCCTTAATTAATTGGACTAAAATTATAATTATATTTTTGAGCAAGTGTCGCTGTTACTCAATTTCCGAGAGCTGCAACTTGCCAATTTGTGTAGATAAATGTTGGTGTATGGGGATGAGAGATTAGGCTCTGTACTGGCACACATGTCTCAGCTCATGTCTGCTGATTGTGTGCACTACTATTCTCATCACCACACAACTCTCATTTCCATTTCAAACACTGACGAGTTGACGAGCAGTCGGGCTTTTGGTTACGTTTTTTGATTCTTGCAACACTCCCAATTTGCAATTACCACTCGCAATCCTCTCTCATTAGCTAGCCTCCATTTTGCATGCTCCCGGCAGGGGAAATAAGAGAACCGCACTAATAATAAATGAATAAATAAATATATAAATAAATAAATGAATAAATGATAGGCCAGCAATCATTTTCTCCTCCATTCTCTCGTTGAGTATTCACAGGATTTAGAATATTGAGAGTATTGAGAGTGGTGACAAGGAAATTGATGTGAAAGTCTCCATTTCCCTAATCACAACAATAATTCCACATTATTATTTATTGTTTGGATGGACAAGACCCTGCGCCCCATTATTTTCATTAGGATTCAGAGACAATGGCTACTGCACACAACAATCAGCCAACAATAGCCAGTCTTTTGTTGGATGGTTATCAGAGGAGAGGCTATCAAGCCATCTTCATATTTGTGTACCACTGCCTGTCTTGTGAGGAAGAGCACTCATTTCAAACTCCTTTCCGCTTGTTCACCTGCGATTGTGGGATCCTCTCAATTACCATCCTGCTGTGTGGCAGCCTATCTCACACTCGTTCTACTCTTGTCAACTCGCGATAACCACCTATTATTAACCACCTCTCAACTAGGCACCCACGTAAGCCACAAATTTGTTGCCATTTGTCTTGGGATTACTACGACAAGCACACCAAACACAACAACATGCGCTTATCTTATCTTTTGTGCGTGCTCCACTATCTTAATCCCCACTAATCCCTTTAAGCTTTTAAACGGGTATGATAAGAAGGAGGAGAATAGATCAGCTTGTCACTCTGCTTCTTCCTCAAACATCCGATCAGGATAATAATGCGAGGCTGGCAAAAGTGTGCAACCTTGAGAGCCACACTCTGCAAATCCCTCCACCACTGCCACCACTCCACAACCACAGCCCATTCTGCAAAAATCCACAACTCCAAACTTTTCAGCTTTACTCCTCACCATATCACCCAGAAATAAATGGAAACAAGAAAGAGAATGGAGGTGGAGAATTAAAATGGAGCATTCACTATCCATCTCATTCTTTCAAAACAAGCCACCATTCTTTCTTTTTCATTTTTTACTTGTCTCTTTTTGCAAGTGTCAAGTTTTGAAAGTTTGGTAGCGCACCTCCTCCACACTCTATCGCAGATATACTCTATTCGGACTGAGAGAGTTGCGTGTGGTGAATGGCCCCATGCGAGTGGATTTATGAGTGTGATGATTCATCACTGATGAAGAACAAGTGGTCATGTATTTTATGAATGTTACGTGTGCACGTCAACAACAAGTGCTTCCGGCGTGCAAAGCTGCCAACCTGTCTCAATGAAGCTCCGTGGGAAAATGAGAGCAGAGAGTAATGAGCTGCTTGTGCAAAGTCACTCTCTGCATCTGTCTCGCTGTGCGACCAAGGATTAAGATGGATGGAGGGAGGAGAATTGCGATGGTGGATCCTTGAAATATGAGCATGTCCGGCGTGACATGCGCGGAAATGAGATATGTGCTCTTGTGACCCGTTATTATTATTATTATTGTTATTGTTATTGTTAGAATGTAATATCCTGCTCGATCCAGAAGAAGGCGACAAGTGTGCAAGTGACATTGAGATATGGGCAAGAAAAGGACATGCTGTTCGGATTCCTCCACACGGATGTCTCCCCTTTTGGCGTCCACTACCACTCACTCACAAGTCAGTTGACTGGGTTGAGTCGGTTGATCAATCTTGACACTGCGCTGCACTGCTAAAACACTGTCGTCAATTTGGCGACAACCCATAAATCTGAGCAAACAGGTTTCCATAAACAAAGAGGCTGGGCTGCCAGTCCACTTTGCCAACTTGAAGAGTTGAAAGATGATCTCACGTCTTCTTTTCCCACGAACCTCACAAAAGCCATTCACCAAATTCTCGCTCGCAATGTGAGGAGCAGGAAAAGGAGGAATACATTCATGCCCTTATCCGGCACACCTTGCCACTCTGCCAAAAATATACATTTTCAACTTGATCCCAACTTGTAAATAACCCAATATATTACAAAGCAAAGCAACAACATCTCGGTTTGGATGCATGTCGGGCTAGTTACCTATCCACATCCAATCAAATCCCTCCCAAACCTTACTCACAATTTTGACCACTCATTTGCAGAGTTTGCAACGGAAATTGCTCCTGGACTTTTCCTTGTTACCACTTGGATCCTCCTCATACTCTTTTCCCCAATAATGTAGCCAGGTGTGGGTAAATAGACGTTTTCCTCTGGTTAAAACCGGGTAAATTGAGAAAAGGAATAATAATACATGGGTAGTAGTTGAGAGATGTGATGTATGGAGAAGCACGTGGAGAGGCGGCCACCTGCATTGCACAACTTTTTTTTCACCAACCAAACTTTGATGCTTTTTATTTAAAGTGTGCATCCGCACACACGATCCAATCTCATCTCAAATTCCAAATAAAAAACTTTTTTCCTCTTCTTTTTACGATCTCCCTCTCTCTCTTTTGGTGGAATAAATCCCCAAATTCTCAAAGCTACACTTTCCATCTTTTCCTTTAAATTCTGGTCGACTAGATTCACCTTGAAGCTCGGCTAGCCCAGAAATTGGGGGTTTATTTGTGAGTGTAGCTTTAGAACAAGGTAGACTTGCAACTCTTCAACTCTCCATTTTAATTTCATCTTCCACGCTTTTTTTACAAACTATTTTTTTCCATTATCAAGCGAGGTTCCTCAAGTTGAGGACCTCAACCCCTTCCCCCCATCAAAAAATGGACTGCTAGTAATGAAAAAAAAGAAGAATAAATAAATATTATCCAATTTTGGTAGCCGCTCCCGGTTGTCACTGCTCCTTACTTCATTCTTTTTCTCTCTCGCTTTTTACTTTTCCAGTGGAAAATGATGAAAGGTGTGTGTGGTTCAACTCCGTTTGATCCTCCTTCCGCTCACACATCAAAAAACTTTTTTTGTCAGAGTTTGTTTGCCTGCCTCTGCGTCATGTTTACTTTTTCCTCTTCCAAGTCAACTGCACCAACAAAAAAAGGCATGTTCCGGTAGCCTACTCTACAATCTGTGTCTCTGCACGAGCGGAATTATTAAAAAGGAAACAAAACAAAGTTGGTGTAAAGAAAGAGGCTTGTGAGGGATATGTCAAGATGAAAGAGTGCTTGCTTTTTCTTGCTTGAAAGAGTGTAATTTGAGGAGCAGTGTGGCAAAATGGGTTGTTGTTTTTTTTAGGATGGATGGATACAGCAGCGTTGCAGCTTGGCAGAGAGAAAAAAGAGAGGAAGAGTGGCGCTCCGCACTTTAGTTTGCTCCCGAATCTTGAGCAGTGCACAAGGCCAAGAGAGAGAGAGAGAAAGACATATTTTTTGGCAACTTTGTGGCTCTTTATTTTTTTTTGAAAAAGGGGAAATGTGTAAGTGGAGTGTAATTTGGTTGGAGGAGTTGAGTTTGTGTGTTTGGTGTCAAGCCGCCCGAGGCAATAAAGTTGTTTGTGTGAAAGTGGACGGCTGTTGGTAGTCTCCCTTCGGCTATGGAAACGCGTGAAAAGTAAGTAGTCTCTCTCTCTCTCTCTCTTTTACACATTCCCTCCTCCTCACAGCTACTAGCCCATGTTTGGCGGATGCACTGGAGATAAGGATAATTGGTTGGTTATTAGCCCATTTCCCCACTTTGGACAACGTCGCTACTCTCCTTCCAACTTTGTCTGCCATGCAATGTGCCTCCACGCTTTAATCCGCCATTAAATGTACGTTTCCTCCCGCAGCAGAGACAATGCAGAGGGAAGCCTTGCACATTGATAAGAATGTATGGGAGTGCGTGTGCGAGAGGCTTGCTCGCTCCCCTCCCCCCACCATCTTTTTCCCCCACAAACCCATTATTCTCCATTGAGCGCTGAGGAAGGAGAGAGGACTGAGCGGACCATCAACAAAACCTTCCACCACCACCACCTCAAATTACACAAAGGAAAAAGGAACAACAACTTTTTTATTATTATTCCTTTGTTCGCGCTTATCATGTTTCCATTCACTCCTCCTTTTCTCCTTTGTCCTTCAAGGAGAGTTACAAGTGAGCCAGTCTAAATTTGGAGATAGTAGCGCGCGCATTAGTTGCACTTGTCTAGTTGTACTATTAACTCTTCTCCTAATTCTCATCCAGCTAATTACTCTCCAATGTTGAGTGGGCTGGATAGGCCGCCATTTCCAACTGGGTAGGATTGAAAGAGTTGCTCACTTTTAGGGGTTTATCATGAGCGCTCGCTTGGTTTTGATTCTGAATAAATGGTGAAGAGAGTTGTGTCGAGTTTGATTGGGACAAGAAATGAGCGTTTTGTTCCCTCAGCCACTTGTTCCTCTCTCTCTCTCTCTCTCTCTCTCGCTCTCCAACTTTCTTTATTTCGGAGAATGGGACTTGGAGCCACTTGGCTCATTCTCACCCAAACCTTTTGGCTGTAGAGCAAGAGGAGCCCAGCTGGAGCCCCCTTTTACCCAACTGCCAATAAATTGAAAGGGTAAGAGTGCATCTTGTATTTGTTGTTGTTGTTGTTGGGTGGTGGAGTGGTGCCAAGTGCAATATTGGCAAAAGGCTGTTGGCAATCATGCGAAAAGTGAGCTGAGAATGGCGAGTTGATGTAAGAAAGAGGTGGGTAGTTGTGTTGGTTTGGTAGGATGACAAGAGGAAATGGTGGGTGCACACAGCAGAGTCCCCGCCGAGTTCACACGCCAGCAAAACAGAGTATTAGACAAGACTGAATAGAAGTACCACTGCCGTCGTAGTCCCACCATTCCTCTCTGCGCAAAACAAAATGAATTCCCTGCTCCACTTTGCTCGGTTTGTGCCCTGCTCAAGATCAACTCATAAATCTTGAGCACAGCGCCACTACTCATTTCAATCCGCTCCCATCCAACGCTCTCAACATTACCATTATTGCATCATCCCAAGCAAATCATTTTTCATAACAACAACAACAACAAGAAAAAGAGCAAGCTGTGCTGTGCTGTGCTCTGTCCACTTATCTTGTGATCCCTTATCAACTTGTGACGCACTCTTACATGCCTCACTTTTCGGAGGAAAAGGGGCAGGACGGATGCATGGCTCCTTATCAATATCCACCTCCGTCTCCTGAGCAGACACGAGAGGAGTGCAGAAGATAAGACCCAACCACACTCTTTCCTCTCTCCCATTTCCCCACTACAAATATTCTCACTGCAAATATGGGAGCGTTCATATATAACGTTATCAAAAAAGTATGACGAAAAAAAGAACCCACCCAGTCATTAACATTAACAGGATACCCCGATTTAACATTAACAGGATACCCCCGTCAAAATGACCCACCCAGTGTATCTGATGACGTTATATATGAACGTTCCCTATGATGGCCATTCTGAAAAATGCATAAAATGAACTCAAAATTTGCATTGGGTGGAGGGAGGCAGACTTTATATTTTTTACTTGCCAACCCGTGCTTTTCTGCTCCCCATTCAAAATCATTCCCTCCGCACAACACAAAAATCCTTCGCCTTTTCAACACAAAATGGCGTGTAAAATAAAAGAATAAAAAATGGGCTGTCCCAATTCCATCCAAATGGCAACACTCCATTCTTAATGCCCACTTGTTCTTAATTGTTATATCTCTACACTTGTACACTTATAGCATGCTCACATAATTTATTTATTTATGCTTGACTGCTTTGTGAACCCTCAACGGCCGGCCTCATCTTATTTATTCCGGTGGGAGGCTTGGAAAAATGGGAAACATAAATCCCACATGTTCCCTGCGGGGTTGGCGGCGGGGACCTGCTCACATTTATCCATTCCTTCGCCATTTCTCATCCCTCCTCCACAAGTTCCACTTTTATGCTAATCCCATCAGAACAACAAAGGAAATCAACCCATTCTTCTCTTTCTTCTGCTTCAACAACAACAACAACAGAGTTGCATGTAGGCTTAGTGTCCAAAAGGAGGAAAAACCCGGAGAGTAGCAGAGTTGCGCTCTTTTTAGCCACTCTTGCCCCCCCCCACTAGTCCCCTATCTTTTTATTATTATTTTCATTCCTCTTTTTTCAATTTGGGATTGGATTGTTGGGTGGAATGTTTGGGAAATGGTGCAATTGATGAGTGTCGTTTCCATAATGTCATCATTCCCGAGTATGGAGTAAAACAAAAGAGTGAGCAGTTGGCGTTGTCAAGGGAGCTCCTCACTCAATCCTTCTTCTGTGGCCTGCTTGGAAAGGAAAATCAATAGTGGGAGAGTGGGAGAGTGGGTGAGTAGCACCAGCATCAGTACAATAGTCATAATGAGAATGAGAGTACCCAGCAGGCAAGTAGAGTACTTGTAGTAAATCGACATCGCGTCTACTGTTTGCGATTTCAA
>JAITYZ010004271.1:0-30139 GCA_027744595.1 Paronellides praefectus | reverse complement strand
GATCGGTGGCCGGTGGCCGGTGGCCGGTAGCCTTCGGTGGCCGCCCAGCTCTGCTCAAGAGTCGACGTTCTTCTTGACTAATCCCTATGCAAGTCATTTCCCTACAAACGAGACCAACTTGCTTGAATGGGGTAACTTGACTGCTGTTGATATTATTAGAGGAGAAAATGGGAAGACAGTATGGTATAAGGGTAGTGTACGGAAAAACAGGAAAAATGGAGATGGCAAAATAAAAACCATTAAGTACACAATTAAAGTTTTTAAAAAGAATTCAATTCAATTCACAGCAAGAAGTAGCCGTGATGATGTAACATAAATAATGACATCAGGAGCAGCAGTAGTTTACGTGTTTTATTATGGAAATAACAACAATAAAAACATGGGTTTTGTAACTGGAGAGAGAACAAAAGTGGCATAAGACATTTGTCTTGCAATGACATACGAATCAGCAGCTAACATGACTAATGAAGCTGGGAGGAGCAATTAATTTTAACAATGTTATTATTATTTCTCCAATATGCCAAGGTTGTAATTTACTGCTTATTAAGTCATTTCTCTCCGAATGTTTTAGTGTTAAGGAGACAAGAAGATGAAATGAAGAGAACGAGAAAACACGTGCTTTTATCGACAAAATTGTTTTTTTAGCTTCTTTGTTTGAACAGAAGAGAAGGAATAAAAAGCTTCCTTGCAAAATAGGTGCGTTACGTAATTTAAAACGCATGCTGCGTATAATAATGATGATTAAATAGGAAAATATGGTCCATTATTAGAAAAAAATCTATCTATTTGTTTAAGTTCTTTAGCACGTTTAATAACTTCCAATTGTGTGCTCGTGAATTGAGTCATGCTCTTTTTCGTAAGTTTTATGTCAAAGCCAGTTGTGAAGTGAGCATATGATTTGTAAGTTTGTGAAATGGTTTTTTACTACTCCCGTTGTTTTCCATGCTTCCTCAAAAAATTGAGGTTTTTTTTTGTAAAAAAGAAGAAGAGTTTGTGTAAACTTTACTCCAAAGTTTAGTTTCATACGGTGGAAATTGGAAAGTTGAGTTGGTAGAAAGAGAGATGAAAGCTTTATTATAATATACAGTGCTTATCCAACACCACAAGGTATCCAGTCAATGGGTTAGTTGTAAAAAGAGTTAACTTTCTCCCATTTTAAAGAGCGATATGCATTTTCAGTATGGAATCATAGAAAATTCTTTACTTTGAGAATGACAAGAAGGTTTTTATTGTAATCACGTATTCGTACCTCGGATTTTGAAATAGGAATCTCGAACTATATATGGACCCATAATAATATACACACCTAGTAACAACTAACCATAAAGAAAGCCCAAAACGTTGTTTACTCTGGTTGGAGTACCTTGCAACAAAAGTATTGGGAAACAAAAATTTATCTATCAAATCGCTGCTGTCTTCTGTAAAAGTAACAACGAAACTTTTGTCAGGCAAGATAATGAAATATCGCAAGTTGTAACCAGTGCACTATAAAAGGGGATAACGCAGTAGTGGAATAGTTTTCTTGTGCATGTAAATTGCTATTTAAATCTGCACATTTGGATATATACACTTAGGGGCATTTTGATATACGATATACGAATATAAAGAAGAAGGAACGGGCGGACATTTATCAAACAAGGATACATGCAAAATTTGTGCTTTTATTATTGATACCAGTGTTTGATGCAGTATTCGATTTATAATTCATTCCGATAAAAAATAAATAATTAAAGACTCGGACTTTCCGAAGGAATAAGTCATTAGTCATTACTAATTAAGTTAAGTTTTTGAAAATATTATTAGTGATTTTAAAATCTTTATTTGTTTTTCAGCAGTCCTGAAAATTTTGGTTTGTGCGTTACTGGATTTTCACTCACTTATGGCAATCTGTGTTATTTGCCTATCTTGTCAGACAAAAGTTTCGATATCTCCCTCTTTTGTCTGATAAAAGCCGCGTTATTACTTTTTCATGAGACAGTAACGTAATGCGATTTGTAATGGAAATGGATTTTTTGATTATGCCATTTTATTTTCATATTTCGTATATTAAGAATGAAATCGAATTTGTGCGGCTCTGGACACTGTAAATCTCTCTTTCGGGATAAATCAGGATTTTTGTCATTATTATTGTTAATATTCATATTAATAACGAAGGTATATTGATCCAGCAAGTAACTAAATCAATTTTAAATCCTCTTATAGCTGATTTAGGAAGATATCATACCATCATTAAAAGTCACGGTACCAATAATGGCATCTACGTGCTTGAAAGGCAACGCAAAAGGCAAAGGTAAACAATTCCAACAAAACTACTGTATGTATAGCAATAATATTATTATTGTCATCTTACACAATCCCAAGCATAAATATAGATACACATATTATACATATTTATGTTTGATATGATGTAATTGGTGGTGTACCCTATTACCTTTCGTTTATTTTTCGTCTCGTGAAACCTACCTTAAAGGGGGGAGAAACACAAGAACCTTCTGAGGAGAAGGGAATTGTGAAAGATAATTTCAACATATTATTTATGTGGCTTAGCATACTTGGCAGGATGGTTTCCTGGAACATTGGAACACGCACTCAACAGCAAAAACAACTACTTTGATATAATAAGCTTTTTTCGGAGGCGGGACAAAGTTGTGTACTTTTACCAGTTAATTTCCTTTCCCCATTCCCCTTTCCGCATATGTACACATACAAACGACTGTGGTTTCGTCATTTGAAAAGAATACAGGCATTCATATCACCTCAGAAGTACAATTTCCATTTGCTTTGCTCAACTTTACTGTTGAATTGAGTTGACTGTACAACGACAACAGACAACTTTCGTTGTAAAAATAGGCTCATGGGAAAGTCAATGATTAAAACAAAAATAGTAATGAGATGTTGTAATGAACTTGTGATAATTTACTGAGGCAAAATAAACTCCTTTGGTTCATTTGTTGGGCTAGCACATGTGTGTATAAAAGACAGAGAAGTTGATAACTAATAACTCACTTATTACCTTTCTGTATGCGCGCTCGCTCCAATTGCTGCCGCAGAAAAAAAGACGAGAAAAGTTCAGATGTATTCTCTGCACCGTTTTTATGTAATTATCATCGTCATCATCATCATGCACATTGCACATACGCATCAACCCTGCTATTTTATAACAAATGTAAGGATGTGGCAGCACCAAACTTGTTATTGCGTCTATGTTTGTGTTACGGAGATTTCCAGGTTTATTGGTACAGACAGATATAACGCTGACTGCCACTGTGTACTTGTGCGAGCATCCTCCCTTCACAATTTATTTGTTTTGCTTAATAGTATCCACTAAATCCCATCCGTTAAGTGATTTGGTGCGTCCGTGTCGTGTTTTCATTCGTCCTTTTCCGAGAGACGTGTGAATGCTTGCGTTGTATAAGTGCCCATATTGGCATGCGAAATAACACGCTGCCAATTAGGTGTCTTATGCATCCTTTTCTTGCATCTCTTCATTATTATCGAGAGAAAAAAGTTCAGAAAAATTTCATACTTTTCTTGGTAAGGCAAACATCATAAGACGTTAATAGGAATTTTTTGAAGAAAAAATTGAATAATTTTCTTGGAAAGTGAAAGTGAGAAAGAATCCTAGATTCGTTGTTGCCTGAGTAGAGACGAAATGTTTCCCGACAAATATCAAATATGCGATTATGATGATGAGGGCGTTACGATGTGCTCAATGATGCATTCCAAAAAGTTCAAAGACTGTGTGAGAAAGAATATGAATTTTCCTGGTTCGTTCTGCAAAAATTCTTTGAAGGCAACTCTAGAGAAAGTATGCTTGCATTCCAAAGTAACCGATTCTCCATCGCCGGGGTTCAACTCCAGGGGCTCTTTCTTGTCATCGGGTTACTCCCTTAAGTTCCAACATAACATTAAAAGCCTGTCACATTAAATATGTTATCTTCTTTATCTAGATATTATGCTTTCTTTAAAACCAGATATTTCCTTGATGTTTGCTTAAGTTTTTGATTTGATGTTACGTTTCTTCTACTGCGCGACGATTCGCAACCAATAAAAAATGTACAAGTCAGAGTAAGTTGTTACAGAAAAAATGAATAATCAAGCTGTAAAAACGTCAATTGATAATCAGGAGGGTTCGAAGTTAGAGTTATAATGAACTAAGGTAAATTTGTGCCAAATATGAAAAGATTTGTCTAAATTATTCTGAAGATATCGTGCCCGCAGACAGACGGACAGACAACCTTAACAAATTCAATACTATAGCTCATTACATCAGCTACGTAATCATGATGTGCCTGTATGTCTATCATTAGATGTGTATACGTGGTTCGTACAATACAACACATATCTAGTTTATAAAATGGGAAAGAATTTACTTGCTACCAGGATCTTTTACAAGTTTTGCAATTCAAATTATCCATCCATTCCGAAGCGAACTGCCTGGTTATTAATCCATCCAACAAGAAAGTAAGAAGTTTAATAAAGTCAGTCGCTTTTTAATAGTTGCAGAGAAAATCTAATGTTTATAAATAAAGTTGTTATGCCTGAACAACAAGACAAAACTATGATGAAATTCCTATTCTTTGCTGGAAAAAACTACGTTTCAAAATAAGTCTATAGAATATGAGAAACATATATCTACTATTTCTATACCTGTTAATAGTGTTAATGCTGCCGCATGAGAATACTTTGTTAGTAAGATAATGCCGATTTGATGGCTCAATTCATTTCCCTTCTGCTCTCTTTCTCTATTCATTGAGCGATGATAACAACATTATTATGTAGATTGGTGATGCGACTACAAGGAAGAAAAGGAAAAGAAGGATGGGAAACGCTAATGGGTTTTTATGTATGTTTAGATTTGTGTTTTTAAGCAAACAACAACTTATTTACAAACAAATCATGGAGTCACTTGAGAAATCGATTTTTCTGTTTCGTTGTTATTATTTCTCTCCTGGTGATGATAATGTTAGTAGTTAACTCAACACAAAAGTCTATAAATCCAAGTTTTTTTTGTTCACAATCCAATAATTATGTATAATATCATTGTCGTCATACAAATAAATACAATGGAGTAAGAAATGAAAAACAACACAAATACTTTCTTCTGTACAGTAAAAACAGACTAGGTATTTTACTTTATGCCGATTTGATTCGGACAGTACTCATCTTTATAGGAGGACATTAATACGACTATAAATAGGGCGAGAATAACGAACAGGTAGGTAGAAAAAAAGAAGAAAGACAATTTCAAAAGTTTTTTTGGTGAAATTTTTCTTCCACCGAATATATGAAAAGTTTTCGCAATTTTGTGTGTTCAACTTAATAGCGACAATATTTATCTTACATGTCGTGTTTGTTGATATGCCTATACCATCGTATCGCAGTGTTGGATTGAGATTTACCTGAGCACATAAAAAAACTAAAGATTTCAGCAAACTGACAAGTGCTCCCTTGACGATCATTGATCATCCTTTTCTGCTTGCATACCATACTATAATGTATGTAACATTCATATAGCGTATAAGTTATTTTCGCAATAATATTACGAGAAAATAAAGTTGTTGTGGAACTTAAAGTCTAATGTATGTGTGCATTTAGTGATCATTGTGTATAATTTATACCCGAACATGTATGTACATAAATATCTAATAATTATGATAATAATATCGTTACATACTTCCTTATGTGAGTATTTTACAGCGCAAGTGTTGGTTTATGAAATAATTTGGTTTGAAACTTGCAAGAATTTATTCGTTTAAACTTGACTGGCCATATTAGTTATAAGTTTGAGAATAAAACGTTGGTAGAAAAAAATGCATAGGTATGTATTTTTGTTTAAAAACATGTCAATTGCAGCGATATTCATAGTTGTTCATTCATGTGTTATATCATTAAAAAGCATACTTGCAGCTTATCTATATCACGAGGAGATTTGTTACAGTGGTATTAAAGCTAGTGGACAGCGCGTGACTTTCCCCATTTTGATCGTCTCAAGTCAGGATGTGCACTACTCACCATCTCACTTTTTAAACTTTGTATAAAACAAATTTTAGTCTAGTTTGTTGACAATAGGCACAACGGCAATGATTGTGATAGATAATGACCAAGAACTTCCAGTTATGTACCGACAAACCGACATGCTCATATATATGTGCACATAGGTACCCGCACATACCTATGAATAAACTATGAGCTTACGGTTTCGAGCAAGCTCTTCAGTGTATTTATGTCGACGATTTTAAATTGATTTTTAAAATAGCATTTCTCAACGTCGAGTACCTAGAACTAAACAAGTTGAAGCATATAAAACATATTTGGGGATGCATATAAAAATCTGCTCTTTACTGATGGTGCAATAATTGGCGTAAAAACTAACAAGCTGTAGAAGCAAGCCTTCCCTCATGTAAATTTTGCACAGTATCAGAAGTTACATATGTTCATCATAAGGAGTCAAAGCTGTATATAGTGGTGTGCCCTGGAATGTTTTGATGGTTATAGTGGCCAAATTTCTGTCACCGTTTTGAAGGCTCTGTCAGCTTAACCACTTTCGTTTGGGTTATACTGGCAATTTTCATGACCACTACGGACTTCTTTAAGCTACTATAGAGTTAATGTCAAGCTACGTGCATGGGTGTTTTATAAAATATATACGTAGATAATAATTTCTAGATTTCGCATGAATTACTTTTACCTTAAATATGAAATTTTTGTCGGTTTGGAATGCAATAAAGATATAAAATAAATTCATTGTGTATAGTAGATAGACTATGCGCAAATTTAACTACACGATAAGAAAATAAAGGATTGAATATTAGTCTAATTCTAATTGTGGATGGGAGTTAATGGAAGTAAATAATAATTAGACATGTATATATACATGGTCTCTATTCCTTGTTCCGAGAGATGCAAGGATGGTGATGACGAATGACGACAGGAGATGTATATCCTGTATGCCTTTGTATACATTTGTGCTTTATGCAAATTCAGCCGTACACTTCTTTTTTATCAATTTTCCTCTTTCATCTCTCATGCATACCTAACATACATAAATACAAACGCACACTATATCATTTCATACACACACAAAATTTTATTCGGATCTCTTGTATTTTTTGGTAAATTAGTTAAGGTTAAATGGGAAAGCTGGATAATGAAAATCAAATGTGTATAATAATGCGAGAGAATACAATATGGCAAGTTGAAGAGCATGGATGCATGATGCTGAAAAAAGCCTTGAAAATTGAAACTCATGTATCATAAAACACATAGGTACACAAGTATAAAATAATACCTATGTAGGATTACTTTATATAAGCATAGCGATTTTTTGTTTGGATGGGAGTTCCAACATGGAACTAAAAAGTACGAACAAAGGCAAAAGCTGTGTTCTGCAGTTTACAGAGAGAGGCAAAAGGACTTTTTTCGGTCAAAATCAAAAGTTGCTTGATGTCCTATCGGAATTAATGAGCTTCTTTCTACTATGCTACACCAATGTTTACGCGCATATACCTCCTATACGTAAGTGCACGCTCGACGCGCACATACGAATTTAAAAGGTTTTTTTTGTGACATCACCTTTTCCTCTTCATTTCGTCACCTTTTTTTAAGTTCTCCAAATGGAAAAATTCAGTTTTAAAATGTTTCATCTGCTACTCTTCTATATTCTTTTAGTCATACAATCCGATGAAGCGTGCTTGAAACAGAAGCCCCGGATGCATATTATGCATTGCATATACCTACATACATATTTTAGCATTAAATTCTTTTTTTTATCAGGCAGATGAGGCGTTTGTGCAAATCCATATTGTTTTTTCGTTGCGTTACGTTAGTTTGCTTTCATTGTTATTATTATGATATAAATGACTATAGAGTTATTTTTATTACCCAAGTGCTCTCTCAACCCTATAATATATGAATGAACGTAAAATTCTAGGAAGCTCTTTCTTCCTCGTATTGATAACGTGCTAAGGAGCTAAAGTGCAAATATTATGATTTGTGAATGTAAGATTACCTATTATAACATTTTTTTAAACCATCATCCTTTTTGAGTAACATCATTGATTGTAATTATATATGATTGTCTATTGTGTGTCTATACAGATAGAGTGGAGTGTGTTTTTCAATATGGCTTCTCTCTATTGAGTCTGATATAATACAATAAATACTTGCAGGCAATCCGTAAATAATTATTGTGTCGGTGTCGGTACTTTATAAATTGGATATCTATTGTATCGTAACATATTGCTGACTTTTAGTCAATGATTGTTATGATACAACCAGAAAGAAGTACTACAGTTTTTTTTCCTCTTTGATAATAACGATATCGCATACAAGTCCAGTTATGCACCGATACCCATTGCAAGCTAACTGTAAATTGAATTATGTATGAATGTAGGTATATGTGTATTATCATATCATACATATCACTTGGGTGCTCTGCAAAAAAACCCGACATGCATACTATAGAAGAAACAGTGAATATTTTCTTTTGAGAGGTCTAGAAGAAAATTACTCGCAGAGACCATTCAAAGAGGTTTAAACTTAAATGCACAACGCAATGCTATTTTTTGCATCTATGTTCCCTATATTTATGCAACATTTATCTTCTCCGTCAACCGAGCTCAGGTGGAATTCAATACAGACGTCACTCTAATACTACGAATATATGACACATATATATATATCTTGGCATAATAGGCTTAGAAAATATATAGGTATTTACCATGTAACGTTATTGTTGAAAGTTAGAAAGAAAAGCCATTGAGATTGCAATCAAGTCACACATTTTCTCGAGAAGAAAAAGGCAAGGGGTGTATAAGCCAAATCCGGTGACAGTTCATTCTGCTAAGCGTACTTTATCAACACATTTTTCTTCACGTAAAATGCAAAAAAAAATTGTATGTAGAGTTATTGTAGTAGATAATGCCTTATGCACATTTGGATACAATGTTGCACTCAATTGCAACGAGTCGTCTTGATCGTGTCTGTTGTAGAATGGCTGAATTGCTTAAAAGTAACTGTTTTGTACTTTAAAAAAAATATATAAAGGCCATGCTGCAGTCATGCATTTGGTGATGATGATTACGGCTGTACCATTGTCAACATCAGCAGCATATCTCTTACCGGTTTATGCTACACATACCTACATACATTATTATCTGCAATCAGTGTGATATTAGGTGGTGGTGGGAGAGAAAAGGGTACTTGACGTATCCACAAAGTAATAACAAACTTAAAAACCTGTTCATCGTTGCTAGGCAGGTTGTTATGTATGTACGTGCGTATGGTGTGTAGTAAAGTTAGATAACTTTTTTTTTGTGCAACGATGCAATATGTAAATTAATCAATGAAACAGAAGGACGGATGCATTTACTGCTATAAGCAAAGCAAACTACAATGTATGTCTAAAGTTTAAGAACCTTTCTTTCAATAAAATGAAAAATGAAGACAAAAAAAACAAAAGCAATTTTATGCAATGTAGCCACTGCCGTAGCCACAGCGTTGAAGCAGCAGCAGCATGGCTTCTTTATCCGAAAAGGACTTAAGCCGACTTATGGTAAACTGATCAGTAAAACTACCGCTTTGAGTCAGTCGACTCAGTGAAATAGAAGGGCTCACAAGTGTTTAATATTTAAGGACTTATTCGTAATAAAATTGGCTTGTTGTCGGTTTAGTACACAAGCAAATAAGATGACGGCATTCTTTAAAGAAGAAGAACAAAACACAGTGACAGCAAATGACGCACTTCAAACAATTTTTGTTTTAAAAATGTAACAAGTTTGTGGCACATTTCGTTTAAAAAAAGATGCTGAAGCTAATGGAACCAGCCAATTATTGTTCAAAAAGCTCTCATTTAACTTTGTGTTTGTAGTTTGTTGCATGAATGCAATATATTGTTTCATTCATGGCATCCACACAGCGCATCATGAGTAGTCAGTCATATTGCATCCGTATGAGATGAGTATATAGCAACATAAATACATTAATTTAAAATGACAAAAAAAACATTGTCTCGCCAAATGTCATCTCTTGTTTCCTTCTTCGTATATAAATTGAAAAAGAAAAAGGAATCAATAGTAATTAGAGTGCAGAGAAACTCATAATTTTATATTGTTTGCCTTGCTAAAAGAGGAAATGAGGTTCAAGTGCATCGTATCAAACACATTGTTTTTTTTTGCGTTCAGGTTGTTTGTGTACTGAGCACTGTTACCAACTACCACGGTGTACTATATAGAAATGAACACGACTTGCATGATAAAAAATAAAGTAGAATGAGAAAGAAGATGCCACTTTGTGATGATTATATTATGATAATAAGTATGTGTGTATGAAAGTAGCTGAAGCATGTGTTTAAAAAACACTATGAAAATTATCACATCTTTCGAGTTCGTACATGTATTTGAAAGTCCCCAATGACCTTTTATCAACACACTATGCATCCTCCTATATATCTGCTCAGCAATTTCAACAAATCGGACTGACAGCGAGAAAGTAGAATAAAACAAAGGTGGTTATTTAGTTCAATTAGTCTTACTCAGAGGTGAAAAAAGTGCACATAGACCGACAGCCAAATAGCCTAAAATCAATATTTGCAGCTTCAACTTCTTAATAATGACATGTTTGATTATATATTTATTACGCTGCGTATTCACAGCTCGCAACTCTTGCAAGTAAATAAAGAATGAGAACAACAAACAGTGGAACAGCTGCTGTATTCGTAAAACAGCGGACGTTTACAACAATGTAAGGATTAAAGATTCATTAGGTATTTTAAAAATTGACTGCTGCTATTATGATTTTGCAAGTCGGGTACATGTCATGACGTGTGGCGATGTAGACATCCTTTTGCAGTACGAAAAACAGTTTTACTGACAAAAACCTATTGTTATTTTATTATGATTACCATAAATGCTCTTTGGTGCGTTTGATACAATAATAATTAAACCTTTAAAAGGACGACTCTTTATAAAATAAAGAGCGGCAGCAGTCCCAGTGTCATCATCGTAACGCCACGCCACATGCTCCAATCCAAGCTACATAACAGCAACAAGACGACAGACAAACTCAAGTAACTTCTTGTGGACATTCACGATACGATGCAATGATTACATAGACTACATAAAAATGTATGACAGGAATAGGTTTTTTGTAGTAATAACAATCACCATAATGATAATTTTACTTGTCTGCTTGTCTTTATAGGAAATCCTAATCCTGTGGTTCTAGTCATGTCTCTCATGCCGTTCCTGTTGGGTAGAACTACTATTTTCCTACTTTATGTTATACTTGCTTCACAGACAGAGAGACTTGCTTGCTTGCTTTATTTGATAATCAAATGCAATATATGAAGAGTTGGTAAGTGATCCGACAAGACACATTACCCATTTATTTAACACACAACGACAAAAATATTATTGTGCATGCAAAGTTTCATGGATATTTTGTGTGAAGTCTTGAAATGATATTGCTTGTTTTAAATGCCACCCCTGTCAAACTCGCATGTTATACTCTGTTTTATGAAGGCTATCATGGAGGATTTAAGCAGTTTTGATGTCACTTTTCTTAAACACCAAATAAATACTCAACAAAAGTGTCGTCTTTACATTTTTGTGGCGTTTCTCCAAAATAACAAGAAAAAAGGCTTATTTTCATGAGTACTACAAGTGTTTTAAGGGAAAAGATGCAAAGTTGTAAAAGACGTTCATTTTGTTTGATTAAATCGTTCCCCGGAATATTTAACACATAAAAAGTATAAATTTATACGACATCTCTTTCCTGTTTGCTAGTAAAAAAATCTTAATATAAATAAACATCTATCATATTAACAACTTGTGTAGTAATGAGGAATATAATGGTAATGTTAATTCTCACAATGTACAGGTATTCGTCTGGTTTATACCTTTACAATTTTTTAGTCCACTGGTAAATAATTTTATTGCTCAGCAATCCTGGAACTTGAAGAACTACTTCAAATATAGTACATACAGTACAGTATTATATACATGCCCGTTTATAAAAATTATGTATAGTTACATAAATATATTTACTGAACGCTACTGGAGAAAACGTTGTAATAATAAAAGAATAACTTTTCATTCAACATTAATAAAATGAGCATATATGACTGTGATTGCTAAGTGGTACAGGGAATTCATACACAAAACAACGCAACAAAAAGTGAACGGGGTGCGAATTAACTTCTTCAAGAAGACAACCACGTACATATATCTGTGATGTAATTTGAATTGGTAATGCCTGATATACAGTATATCGTATACTCCAATCACCATGTCGTATGGCGTACAATTTTAAAAATATTTACAACAGGTAATAATAAAATGTTAACCTACTTGCTTATATAACTATGATCATCTAACTTACACATAGGTATATGAAAAATACGAATACAGACAGACACAGGCACACCTTACCTTTTCCGTCTTTTACTCTTTTTACCTTCATCAACACAAATTTTGGTAAAGTCATCCATCACATCATATAGCATCATCAAAATTATTATATGGGTTCATGGCCCAGCTTCTTCCTTTTCTGTATCTGTATGAAACTTTTCACATGTACAGAAAGAAAACAACTCTTTACTTTGCATATAATACCCTATTTTACATATAATACCAACTCAGTTTGACTCATCATCATCAGTTGACATGATATGCTTGGATGAGAAGGGGAATTACCTTTAAACTTCCACTTCATTCTACCTTCATCATCATCATCACTATCACCTGTAATAAATACAAGTAATTTACACACTAGTAATAAAAATGGCAATGTCCCAAAACCACATTGTCGTTTCTCACATTTTACCACCACCGCCACCATACATTCTCTGCTACATTTCACCATATTAAACATCTCCCACAGGTAAAGTGTAAATACATAGTAGACACACAGAACAAGTAACATATAATAATCCTTTTCTTGTACTTCAGCATCATCGTCTTCAACATAATCTCATCATCATTACCGTGTCGTGACTATTCCGACTGGATACGTTCTCTCTGGTCGCTCCAGCAGTAGACCATGTATTTAAAATGATGATGAGTGAAGAAGACAATTTTCTTCCCTTTTTTCTGCCATGCTGCTGGAGGCAAGATGGGTTTACATGTTATCTGAACATATACAAATCACAATACAGTCTCGGACTTGCAAATTGTTGACTGGATGGTATCCATTGTTATATTATTTCCATAATATGCTTTTATACATCATACATACAGATCCGACGAGTTTGCATAATATGACGTACTCACCAAATGATTATGATGCTCATCATCGTATTATTATAGCGCATTATTATTTATCTGTATGCTTAGCTGTTTTAATGCTAGTAAATATTCCTTTTAGATTATAGTATCATGCTATTGTTGTGACTTATACAACTACGCTGACATTGACATAATAAGCATACATATGTAACAAAGTATAATAAAAAGTCTTTGTGGTTGTCTGAAGAAAAGGATTAAAGAATGAATAAGAAAGACCGAGAGAGAGAGAGAGAGAGAGAGAGAGAGAGAGATAGATAGATGCTCTGTTTTTTACAAAATCCGTTTTCTAACAAGATTTCATGATTTTTCGCCATATAATGGTTTACTTCTATAACAATAAAAATGAGAAGAAATAGAATTACCAAGCCATGATGAAGCCAACAAGAATCATCGCCATCATCATTAGGATCATCTCTCTCTCGATGAAAACTGTTAGTAGGCAACGCAGCGTAACGAGTCGAGCTTTTTCTTATTAGAAACCAAGTACAAAATAAAAACCTCCACCCGACCACCATCATCATCACCAACACCACCACCACCAACTATAATATCATCATCATCATCAATGTTGCTATAATACCATGACTGTGACGAGCTGTATATGGGGTCAGTGAGCTTTTCAAGGTGAGCCAGAAGACATTGAAACTTTCAAAGTTTTGTTGACGACTACAAAAAAGACGACGATGTTATGTAGTAACTTGCCTTGATGAAGCTTGTGAGTTGGGAGGGATGATCTCCGCCGTTCCTTAAAAAACTGAACGAGTAGGTCGATCGTCCCGTTTATATAAATTTGGTATATATATTTTAACAAAGTGGGGGGATAAAAATGAATTACTGTACTGTTTTGTACACAAAAACACATGGCATTTCTAAAAATATATGGCATATGAACATGGGAATCCCATTCAATATGTGTCCATTGTACGATTCTTTTTAAATGTTGAAATAAATTCCTCTTTAGTGTGCAGTTAGTTATCTGTTTTTTTTGTCCTCCTCCATTGTCAATTACCGAATACTACTGACTCCCTTTACGCCTCAATGTAAACGTATTTTATTGTGTGAGTAGTACTTAGTTTCAGTTTTTGGTCCAGCACCAGTACTACAATTCGAGGAGCATCTCTCACTGTCATTGTACTTATTTCTATATATTATGATAGATAACCCTTTACTTCTTTCGTGGTGAGAGCGGAAGGTTGCTAAGTTGTGTACTTGTGTACATCGGTGTGTGTCTCTTTCTCTCTTTGTCGGAAAGTTGTGAATTGGGCAAAAGGAAAATATGTTTCTCTTTTTCATTCATTCGTTTTATGAAGGGAGACTGTACTACTTATTCACAATCAATTTCACTCTGCTTTCTTTGTCTGAAGACTGCGGATGCACAAAATAGAGAATTACGAGAAGTCGTACATATATATATATATATACCTATATATATTGATAAATCAAACAGTACAGTAACGATATAACAACAGATATTTTCAAGTTTTATCATAACCATTTCATCGAAACAATTTTACCCGCTTTTTGCAAATTGATTAAAAGTGACAATCACGTTTTGTCAGATGCATTCAGCTGGTAAAATGGTGTTTTCATGCCTTATTTGTTTACTTATTTTCCGTGTTATTTGTCTTGTTTTGTTCTATTTTGACGTGTTCATTTCACTTATTCATCACTTCATCATCCTCTTCATCCTCACCCTTTTGATACGCAAAAGGAAGGCAAGGAAGTCGGCAAAAGAGCGAAAGATAAATTGAGAAAAGTAGTTCCCTTTCTCCACTAACAAACCATCCTTACACGTCTGCTTGTTTGTCTTTTGCTTCTTGTTGCTAAATGTTAAGGAGAAGTTTGGTCTGCTTCAGCATACGTACACTTCATGGACCATTATTCAGTCAGTAGTTTAAGGAGAGAGGAAAGAACTTTAGGGGTTTTACGTTTTCAGTCTGTTATACAAACGAGACACAGACACAACAACACACCAAGTGAGTAGTAAATTGCGTGTAGGCTTTAGGGAAAATAATGGGTTACTCACCAAGAAAATTTGATTCTTCTCCACTGTTGTACTTCACGTTCTCCTCCTCCTCCTCAGAGCTCAGCCGATGAAACAACTTGGTACATATTTCCATCATCTTGAATCTTGACATTTCGTTCGCTGGATATGCTTGCGTACTCCAGCAAAAACAAGCAGGTAGGTATATTAAAATGCCATGTTGGTGCCAAAGTACTCGAATTCATACAAACCATCACCATCCCACATTGTACTGGGAAATACACATACATACGCAAAACAAAACAACAGCAGGCAACGTAAAGAATTTCGTCAAGTTTGTGATCGTACATTTCGCAAGGCTTTTAACTTTAACTCCTCTTGTTTGTCGATGAATGCGATCTCTCTTTGCGTTTTCCAGAGAAGTTTGCTAGTAACTATGCATTCATACAACTATGTATGTACATCTAAATAAAGAACAAATATAGTTAGGTGTGATCTGATATTAATGATGACTATACATATGTGCGTCGTCGTGGTGGTGGTTTGTTTCTGTATGTGGTGGCTATGTGGTTGAATTTCTGGTGGTGCGGTGGTAATGGTAGCACTCCGCTCCGTATTCTTTGTCAAGCCAAACTTGCATATCAAATATATAAACTTATAATAATCATTGAGAATATATTGTGAGTTTTATGTCGGCTCTTCTTTATCATCCTATTTTGGCGACTGACTAGTTGCTTTATGCTCAGCTCTGCAGCTCTGACTATGCATAATATAGAAAGAATGGCTGGCTGGAGGGAGCAAGCAACAGTTCCATTACAACTACAACAACAGCGGAAACTATACAACTACATATTATATATCTTGCTTTATAATGATATACAAGCTCGCGAGAGAGATGCGAAAGAAGATGCAAAGAAAAAGGAGTGAGAATGAAAAGACAAGAATGAGGAAGACCAATGAATTAAAATCCCTGGTGAGCACCCATCTCTCTTCTCCACGAAAGACAGGCACACAGCAAGAAAGAGAGAGAGAGAGAGTGGGGCAGACAGCAAAAGATAGAGTCGTAGTCGGTAGGAAAAGGATAAAGAATAAGGATACAATTTACATCAAATTTCCAAGCTATTTCACATTCTCTTGTTGTTCATTTTTTTCCACTGGTTTGATGATGATGATGATGATGATGACTACCATAATATAATGGTGATGATGATAATATAATCATCATACAAAAGCCTCCTCTCCATCCATCTTTTATTTTTGTTTAGAAATGCTTCCACTACTACATTTGATGGTGCAGTACTCGCACTAAGTCAGTCAAAAAGTCATTGGCGTAGTGTCACCATGATCCATTCATTTTCCATGTATCCCAATCATCGTCATTTCACTAGATCCGTTTTTGTGAGGGAAATGCTGCAGAGTTCATTTATGTTGACTTGTAACATAAACTATGATAATTCTTTCTTGTTGTACATGCACACATTACACTGACAGTCAATGGAACAAGTACGGTGATGTGATTGTTATAAAGATAATAGTGATCAAACCAACATTACAAACAAAATGAATAAGTTTGATCTCAGAATTCTTGATGGCGAGTAAAGTTTTGTATTTATTTATTTTCAATTTATTAAATTTTATATCGCTACGCAAGTAAGCAAGACAAAAAAAGAGAGGTCCCCATCCTTGTAGCTAACTGCACACTTTTGTCATAAATTTAACAGGACTTTGAACAAAGGGAAACAGAGATATTAACCAAACCAAATATTATTGTATGCAAGTTAGATAATAGTTTTTGTTCTCCTTAACCGTTAGTTCATATTTCATATACCTACTCACAATTCATGCCGATTTATATAAATTTATCGCTTATAGGTAACATGAATGTTTTTTAAACCCTAGAGTTTTGGAGTTGAGTTATAAAATTGCATACATATTTCGTAAAACCAATTATTGGTTCTCGGATGAATCCTGGTCTGATATAAGTGCTTTCCTCCATTTCATTATAATATGCATTTCGTTTCCGACAACGACAACAACTGAGCAACGAGACTATACCACCACCAGCAATACAACCTCCAGGATGTTTTTATTGTCTTTTTTCTATTAAGGAAGTGCGTGATATGTGTTTGAATATTACTTGTCGCTGTTATTGACTACTGTACTGAGACTAATAGGTACTTGCACTGACCCTCTGAAACCATTCAACTAAAGAGGATAGTCATATGTGTATATTATGTAACTCATATAAGACACCATCATTGTTATGTATGTGTAATGTAGATCCATTACTATTGCCATTATTATCTACTTTTAAATTCTCTTTATGTTGCGTGTTGTTTCAATTTCAGTGCATTTCCCTATGCATCAACTTTTAATGTGTACCATAGCCGAGCTTATTCCATAACGTACTCTACACAAGCAAATGATTCAAATGATGGCTTTGAGCTTTAATTCAGAAAATTTGATATGAGAATTCAGCCTACAAGTTATCAAATTGTCCATTGTCGTATTTATTTGAAAACAAGAGAGATGCTTAACTTTAATAGCAATATATTTTGATTTATTGAACTAAAAACTAAGAAATTCGTTTAAAAAACACTCGAAAGAAAATGTTAAATATTGTTGAAAGTAACCCGCATGCTGCTCTCTCCAATACTTGTTGAATTTACAATAAATTACATTATGTGATGCGTATATTTTCTCCTTGTGGATCTCTTTTCAAGGTTCATTCACGTATGTATATAGCAGGTAATACCTATTAGATAGGTATACATAGTTTCCTGGATGATGATGATATCGCGGAGAATACAATTGATATTGGAAAGTAATCTGTTGTTGTTGTAAGACAGTAATAAAATGCATATCACTTGCCTTGATCTTGACTTTAAGCGGATACTATGCTCCTATCTTCATTGCTGTCTTGAGTTGGATTTCTAACGAGATAAGACATTTATACATTATCCTGCTTCAATTTATGTGCAAGAATTCTCTCTTTTACACCATTTGTCCAGAGGAAAAAAACGCAAGGAATTCTTATCATGTTCTTGGCGGTAGGTGAAAAGAAAAGTTAAACCCAAACTCGCAATAAGCTGGTATCCCATGATCAGAATCTATGTATTGCCTACAAAATAATCGGTGAGGATTTTTTCTACCCTGTCACCTGTAATGTCTTTTTATATTGGCCTCCTCACCTCACTACCATAAAAAATATTAGATTGACTAGTGTTGCAATATGATCAAAGGTTGATTTACTAAAAATTCTCGCATGTGTGCATATATTTATATTCATGTTTTTCAGAGATTCATACAGTTTTAATATACTGCGTGTTTTTTCGGATATCCTTCGTACGCGTCATCTTTTCAATTAACACACGTGTATACATGTTAAATTTGGAATGTTAAATTCCAAATTTCCTTTCTGCCATTTATACTCAATTTATTTGCCACATACATAGGTAATAATAACAAAACAAACTAGAATTATTTTTTAAGAATAACTCACAATACACTCATCTTGTTAAAAAAACAAAGCGCCGAAAAGGGATTCAATTATTATTACTATAAGCTCCTTAAAACTTATACTTTGGGGTTGCGCAAGCATTTTGTGTCCAAAATGCCCGGCAAGTGTTTCCTGTACAAAAGTATGTAGATATATAAAGTCAAATGGTTTCCTAGACTAATCTAGAAATTACATCTTTGGAGCTGAAAGTTAAATACACGCCCGCCTTTTAGTATCGACACATAAAAGTTTCCTTACTCTATTATTAAATAGGTGAACAAGAAAAATGCTACGCTTAATATAATATAATGCATACGTGAATGGCCCAGATGAAATAATGTTTTCACCACTTTAATCTTTTTTTCATGAATAAATTACCCTTACTTTTTTATTTCCATTGTTCCCCTGGAGCAAGTGTTTGCATTCCAAAAGAACGATCTAAATTTTATTATTTTGCTGTTGTCCACTTCCGTTGTCCTCACTTAAGAAATAATAATATTTTATGGCCCAATTAAAAAAAAGAATATATTTCAAGATTTGTGTTTTTCCGAAACGTACAGCAAGAGTAATAGTGCATAACATACAAGATTAGTATTGCAGTAGTAGTGAGAGGAACAACAAGTCGTACCAATTGGTCAATTAAGGAGTATACAAGGGGTCATGACGGCGGCAGGGTGCATATTACATGAACACGCTTGACATGCACGCCAACTAGTAATTTGTAGATATTTATTAAAAGGGCCTCCACATTTCACTACAAGCGACAATGGCCGTCATGATCACCAGAGAACAGCAACAACCACATGTAGCATGCTAATAAATAAAGAGCAGCATGGCATATAGACGCGTAGTAGCCCGGAGTCCGGAGTTTTTCATTTTGTGACCAGCATAATATATATTCATTTAGCACATTTATTGTTGTGCGCTGTCTCTCTTTCGTGAGCTTGTTTTTTGCTCTAACTTGACTTGATTTGGCTGTACATAATACGAAAAAAGCCACATAAAAATAAAGTCCACGTCGGAATATAATGGGGTAATAAGAATGACCACTGTGGCGTTTTGTGTCTGCTGGACTGCCATACTAGAAACGTGAGCATAACTCTGAAAAATAGATCTTGTAAACAAGAGAAATAATGTTCCATGTCCATAAATAAATAAATAAATCCACCATTAATTTAGTAGTTTTTTTTGTATAGAAGTCATGCTATTTGGTTGCATGACGAGCTCTATCACAACTGTATCCTTTCCCTCCACCAACGCTTACAGTGCGCACTATATCTTAGTCATCATCATCATCACTTCACAAGTGAAAAAATTGTGTTCCCTCAATTCCAAAATACATTCTAACATACATTTTAACATTCCCTCATACTAACATTTCCACTGGCCCTGGGCCACTGTTGCTGTGTTACATGGGAAATGAATACACAACTCGTTTATTGTTTTATTACGTAGAATGGTGGTGTGATGGGACGTGTCGTGTGCGAAATTAAGCCTTCATTCATTCGTCCATCTGACAGGTGTATTATGGATGGGACTTACTATAATATCACTTGATTATATATTATGCTTCCTCCTTTCTTTCAATTCCATTGACAAAAATTGTTTTGACATGTTTAACTCTACAAATCTAATAATACTTTGTGTATATTTACTCTACTTCCTCCTCCCTTCCATCCTCCCTAGAACATACTCATTATTTTACAATTTTTCATCCCAAATAACTTTCTTCTTCATTCTACAATTTTCACTGAAGCAAATGAACAAACACTGAAATAAAACACATTCTCTTGCCGTGGAAAAGTAGGTGTACTTTACTTATTTGTAAAGTCAACAGCCGACGCAACCTAAACAAAACATCTTTTAGGTACTACGCACGTATTTACCACAGAAGTAGTAGTCGTTCCCATTTAAACATGCGGAAACAGCTTATTTTATGAGAAGAAAGATGTCCTATATTAATAGCAATAATCATAATCGTAGTAATAACAGTGCTCATAATCATAAAAGCATTATGAAAAAAAAATAAACTTATGCTTTTTTGTGTAGAAGCATGAAAATGATGACGATGATGATGGGGGTGTTGATTCAATGAAAGATGTATGTAGGTATGTAGAATTTTAGATAACTTACTGTATCAGCATTGTTCACACAAAAAGAGCAGAATGCAACGAGTGATCAGATTCATCGACATCATCATCATTGCAAGAAAAATTGTGCAGACGCTGCAGCTTGACGCTACTTGACTATTTGACTTGTGTAAGTCGAGTTTTGTAGTATGTATAAATATTGTACTACTTGTTATTATGCAGCGTATGTCTGTTATATCTTTTCCTGTATGACATAAAGATGAGCTATGCGACCAGCACCGAAAAAAGTGTTACATATTTTTTACTGTTTCACAGCCATGTGAACTCGCTTAATGTATGTATGTTGGCAAATGATGATGATGATCAAATGAGGCTACTGTGAAGAATAAGGTGCATGCATAACATGAATAAAAAATGGGCATGTATTTGCGTTGGAACAACGCTGCACTGATGTTGTTGTGTACGTGTGATGTGGCATCTTTTCATGAGATGCGAATTAATATTAATGTGTTTGCTAATAGGTCTATAAATATTATGAGCTCCTCTCCTCACTATTCCGGTCACATTGGTCGTTTTAACAGTTCCAAATGACACCACTCTCCAACAGCTTTGTACATTGTAGTGTACTCTCATCATAAAGCTGTGGTGGTGTTGGTGGGTACAGCGGTAATAATAGTATTGTTTGCGACAGGGTGACAGCAAAGAAACCACCTTTAACGTTTGCCTACATACCTACCTACATCCCATAACCAAAATTATTTGGTACACCTAAATAGTAAGTAGTGGGAGTAAAGTAAACAAATGAATCACTGTTCTGTTGCTTATAATGTTTTCCTAATAATAATTATATTATATTAAATAAGCAAGTTATACAGTAGTCATGCATATTTGTTATAGTAGTATATTTGAATGTGGTGAATGATGATGATATGATGACGATGATGGTGATAAATCCAAGTTTGAGGTAACTTACTTCCCAGCCGCTCGGCTGCCGCCATCATCATCACCACCACCACCATTAGTACTACCTCCGCTGCAATAGAGTTCAGTGTCACTGACCTTTTTTCTTACTTTTTTTATCCCATCCTCAATTTATTTGCAAAGTGAGTTAATAATTACAAGAAAAGAAGAACTTTACATAAACGACAACGGGGATAGCAATGATGATGATGATGATGACAGGCAGAGTAAAACTGCATTTGCTTTGAACTGACAAGGTATGCATGTCCTCATTTGATTCCTCAAGCAGCATAATACACCACAACATCACATAATAATATCATTATGTGAAATAAATGCATGCATCATGCATGCTTGCACATTTTTCGACTTCTTCTTCGGGTACCGTCATCCTCTTTTCTTCGTCCTCTACTATTACTGTTGCTGCTCCACTCTACTCCGTCAAAGTTTTGTTTTTTATTATATCATATGTACATATCACGTAGTGCTCATTTTAAAACAACCCGTCTTGAATAAAGAAGTAGTCGAAAACACGTAATACTTACTACTTTTTCTTACATGGCAAACATACAGCCAACATACTTTTATGGCGTTTTGTGATATGATAGTAGTAGGAAGGATGATGGGTGCTCTTTTTTTATCCTGTAAACCAAACCACGTATACTACGTAGCACAACCAAGTCAAGAGTCAATAAAGGTTAGTAACTCTTTTCTCTTTAGTTGCTGCTGAACTTGACAGAG
The DNA here is from genome assembly GCA_027744595.1 of Paronellides praefectus. Taxonomy (NCBI): domain Eukaryota; kingdom Metazoa; phylum Arthropoda; class Collembola; order Entomobryomorpha; family Paronellidae; genus Paronellides; species Paronellides praefectus. The sequence continues at coordinate 7,579 of JAITYZ010004271.1, read as the reverse complement.
TTGTAAAAAAAATGTGTACCTTTCTTTTTCCACCACCACCAACCAACCTACTCAAAGTAATTGTTTTATTGTGACAGGGAAAAAAAATCCCCTTTTCTAGGCAATGATCTTGAAGACGACGATGATATGTGAAGATGATTAAGGCTTTAAGCTTTGTTGTAATGTGTGGGAAAGCAAAGAACTAATAATAATAATCGTTTTGTGCTGTGTAAAATAAAGAACATCTACATAATGTATTGTATTGTGTGTGTATAAAGGCGTTAATTGCTCACAAGAGGGTTATGGACTTCATACTTTTATGGCATGGCATGCATGTATTTCAAACCATCTTAATAATTCAACTTAAATGAATAAAAGAGACGCTGCGATTTGGTCTGTTACTTTAACTTGTCGGCATGCCTATGCGTTATTTCATGCGTTCGTTTGTTTTACAGCCGGCTCTGCTTGACAAACAAGTAGGAAAGATGTAAGCTGCCGCCGGTACAAATATTTACGTTTTGATTGAACTCTTTTCTTCAGTTTTTGAATTCATATTATGAAATCTTATAATAGAATGGATTGAGGAATCCTCATTGAGGATGGTGGCTGCTAGCTACAGGTGCTGAAAACACCTGTTCCACTCATTATCGTGATCATAATCCTGGAAAATATTAACGGTATCCCTCTTGTTGCGTGTCTGCAACCCAAATATTTCAAAATTATGTTGAAATGGATTGGTCATATAAACAATGGTGTAGTCATTTTACAACTACGAAATCTTAGAAAAAGCGTAGACATTTATTATATGTATGAGCTTCCTTTCTTACATGTTACATAGGATACAATAAGTGCAATTTTGGATAAATAAAATCACTACCGGGCAAGTTGCGTGTGTGTACTTATTTTTTAATCAATTCAGTACACACTAGTCTACACACTCACTCTACTGCATTGTGTTCAGGCCCATTTCAAACTCAGATGGGTGAATCCTTTCTGACTTCAGGCATGTATTAAAAAGTAAATATTTCTCTGGAAAAAAACTGTGCTTATAACCACAAATTTCTACGTAGGATCTCTTCCACTACGCTACTTATACTTTTTTCCACGCTGATGTATATGCCCCAAAGGCTGACTTCTTTTAACGTCAGTTGTTTCAGTACGAAAAGAACAGCATTATTATTATGGCATGATTACTATAAGTATACCAGGAGAAGACAAACTTGGGTATGCCTTTATTCCGCGCAGCAAGAAAGCCACAAGAGTAGCTGAAATCCGCTCAGTCGTCCTCATTTAAAAACACACATCCTTCCCTTAACCGATTGCATTGCAAATACCGGGAAGCATTAGCGTTGTGAAAATATTTTTTTATTTGTAGGAAAATGCGATTATTATAACTTTGATAATGTTGCATTATTGTTGGTATTGGTACCAACTACCACGCTAGAGAGAGAGAAGAGAAAACGCTACTAAACACAAGAATGTATGAAGGAACACGAGTGGATGAAATATATATATTTATATGTGTAAATACAATGTATTTTGTATCATCATCATCAACACAAATTCACATACTTTTGCTTCTATAGATATAAGACATACATAGCAACAAGTTGAAAGAATCTTTCCGTTTCTCTCTGAGCGAGTGAGTTTTCGAGCAGAGTGTGAGGTTTTTCATGGAGCAGTAGCTTCAGCAGCAGCAGCAGCAGCAAAAGAAGAAGAAGAAGAAACTGTTTTGGTTTTACTCCTGCTGCTCCTCATTTGCTTTGCTAGTTTACTGTTTTTTTTCTCTTTCTTGCTCTCTTCTTTTCGTACTTATTACTATTGTAATAATAGTTCTCAGTTCGCTCTGTTTTTCTCGCCCTTTTTCTAGTAAAAAAAATGAAAAGATTTTTTTTGCAGTGAAGTCAGCAGCAGCCAACTAGGCATGCATGGAAGTTGTTCCACAACACAACAATATAGCCAATGATGGTGATGATGATGATGATGGAAGAAAATACGACTGAGAACCATTATTGCATAACGTGATGGTAGCGCCGTGTACAGTGGAGGAGAATGTTACAAGAGAAAAAAAAATATGTGTAGCTCAAGGAAATATAATATAAAAAAATTGTACACTTACATATAAATATAATACAGCATTAACATAGCATGGGAAGTATACCATGCAAAATAATATAAAGATAATAGTATTGTTGAGAATGATGATGATGACGATTCGAGGATGGTAACAACAAAAATGGTCGAGTAGAGACTGACAGTAAAAGAACCCGAGCATCGCCCTCTTCTTCAAACACGACACGTTCTCTATTGTACAATATTATTATAATTTTTTATTACTATTATTATTATGTATTTCATTTTAAACATTTCAATGTCTGAACTTGACCATCAAGTCTGATGGAATCTTTTACCGCACAAAATGATGGTTTCAGTTTTTAAAAATATATGGCATGAGTAGTAGGTATACTTATTATGACAGTATGCGCACACTTAAATACATTCAGTCATATTATTATTATTGTTATTATTACTATTGTGAAGTAGTATTAGCTAAAATCAGTATAGTACTTCGTAAAAAGAAAAACCATCCATGAAAAAAAAATTGGTGAATTTTAAATTTTTCTTGCGTCCAGATTGTTTGGCTGAGCAAATCATATATCTTGGCATTGTTTTTTAATAAAGTTAAATCTTGTTTTTTTAACCGCAAGTACAATCTTGTTCCAGCATAGCTGGAATTTATTCAACAATCAGCAAAAGTATAATTTGTTTTTAAGCACGGGCAACCCATTTTTCGCTATAATAAAATGTATCAAGCCACACGTAATTTTCTAACCCTGCAACATTGTTTGAATGTTGAACTACTAATTGTTTGGCCGGAGAAAAATATTCTCTTGCAACATTTTATTTCTTTGGTTCAGCGAATACAATGTTGAAAATATATATATACATACATAACTAGCTACGTAGCTAGGTTCATAAAAGAAGCAATAGTAATAATAAGTTTGTAAGCAATTTTGTTGCAAATGGAAATATGAAAGGAAGCAAAGTTTATTCGGAACGAGGGAAAAAGTTGGAAACTAGATTGCATAAATACAACACCTGTTTCTACGGATTCTGAAATCCCAGTAGGATTTTTCTTTTATAGTGGCTTATTGCCAGCGTTATTTTAATCTGAAAACGGAATATAAATACATATATAACTACCTACCTGGTATGTATGATACTCAATTATAAGAATAGAATGGGAGGAAGCCATTTAGGTACACAATATTTACGGTTCTTCTCATGCTTTTGTCGATCAATAATGTAATATGTAGCATTGTTGTGTGTTACAATGTGACAATGATTATTAGCAACTTTCCACAAAAGCGTACATGGAGTTGAATTTTTTGAATATTCATCAGGGTCCGTTATAATGGCAATCTTGTGGTGGTGGCGGATATATGTTCTTGAGAATGATGATAATAATAATAATAATAATAATAATAATAAGTGGAATAGTTTTGCTACACGAATGCATAGCCATCTAAGTGTAGTGTATAGTTCGGTGTTGCTACGGAGCAGCAGGTGTAACGGTTGAATGACACATTCATCTCAATTGCCTACGTGCCAAAAAAAAAACTTCTTGAATCTGAGTCTGAGTGCTCTGCGGAATGACTGTACAAACAGATAGTTTTTTTGGCAGTTCAGTAGCGAAAAATAAGCTAACAATCTGCTGGTGAATTTGATGATGGGCATGTTAAGGAGCTTTGGTAGTGACACTTTTACTACTTTAATGGTAGTGTCATTTTGCATTCTCATTCTTCTATCCTAATACTTATTTCGATTATAAAATATTTAGTTATTATTAGTTGTTATTTCACTCATCTTCTCAAAATTCTATTCATTTTAAAACATCCTGAAGTGGTCACTGGTCAATACTGCCAAGTAAAAGAAAATATATCCTTTGAATTTTATAGAATTGAATCTTTTTTTATTCAACTTTTCATAATTCTTTTCCACTGCCTTTACAGTCTGTCTGTCTGTACTGTATACGCATACCCATTTAATGACAAGTTCCAATGCCGTGTTACTTGTTGCATCGTCATATTATTATATCTTCTGAATTATTACTACATTCACTACTTCAACATCTAAACGGAACATGCATAGGTCGACGACGTCCTTTTTACACAGAGGAGGTTGGGCCTCAGTACAACTACAACACGGGTTCTTTAAAAAAGAAGGGTTGCAAATATCATACTATCATTAGCATCTTGTTCGTTTTTCATCCCCAACTTACAAAAAAATGTGTATACACTATGCAAGGGAAGGATTAACAACATGATAAAAGAGCCAAGAAAAAACTACCCGTTCTTATATGATAATACGTTGGTGTTTGATGATGATGATGATGATGATCATATCATCAGGATACTTTCTGCTAAAGAGAATATAAGACAGAATGAAAATTCTGCTGCTGCGTTGTGATTTTTCCTTTGTACCAGTTATGCCATGTTGATTATTACGTGGTATGGTACTGATGGTGTAATCCTTGAATAACCATTTTACTACAATGTATTATTATACGGTAAGTAAATAATCTCAGAAAAAAATAGTAAGCAAGTGCGCTGCACCGTGTTCCATCATCATCGTCATTGTTAGGTCGTTACCCTTTTCTTCTTTTTTCATACTCATCATCATCATCAGCAGCAGCAGCAACAACAGCAGTAACATATCGTCTTGTCTTCCTTTTTTATATACAATCATCATTATCATCACTTACACATACCATACCTGTTCTCTGCTGGTCTGGTATTTTTATTGTTGAGAGAAAAGCAGGAAAAAAAAACAAAGGTTGAAGTTGGACGATGCAGAGCTTTTGATTAAGACTGAAAAATTGTAAAACAACCTCATCCATTCCTTCAATGTAGTAATACATGTAGTAAGTAGCAGGGGTGTGCAAGCCAAAAAAATAAAAATAAAAAGCTGTATTTTTTTTGCAAAAAAAACTTTTATGAACCCAAAAAAATATCATAAATAAACGAATTCATAAAGAAATGTTGTAATCAGAGTTTATATACAAAATACATAAATGAATTCTGACTTTAAATTAGAGACACGGCTTTTACCTTTTCTTTGCAAAACAACAATTTCAAAAATGTAAAAGCAATTTTCTATAATTTTTGTACCCGTGTTCATGATACCGTAAACACGCGTTTTTTTATCATGGGAGTAATTAACTAAACTCGCTTTCATTCTAAACATTTTTGGTCAGTTAATTGCGGAAATGTTGTTGCGACAATGGTAAAACTTATCATCTTGAAAGTGCCTTTCATAATAATGTATTTTGATTTTTTTTAAATGGCAGTGATGATATTTATTTGTCTTATGTAAATAGAATCTCAATGAAATACAATTTTTTTCTGATTGCTTCTCACTTTGAATGTAAAGCTGTAACGATCAGATGATTCAACGAAGCAGAGAGAAATATCAAGACGTATATTTTTTTTACGAAAAAGATGGCAAAGCTTCTGCAGTGGAATTCTTTTAACTCGAACATAACAATCACCTTCATCTCTACCAGTAGTACAACCACCACCATCATTACTCTGCATAAATCTTGTGTTCGCAAAGCCAGGTGAGCAAGTAAAAAACCCTCCCCTTTCTCCCTCTATCTTGCAGTCGTCTCTCTTGGGTGTAATTATCAGAAAAAGGAACAAGAGCCATTTTCTTGGCTTCTCTCAACCAAGTTCCTCTTTACTCCTTTCTTTCTTTCCTCATAAAAAAAAGATAAAGTTGTTCTGGTAATGATCACACTTTTACTTTACGCAGCAGCTACCCGCAACAACAGAGTTTGTTTACCTTAACATGTTCTCTGTGCTTTGTAATGTTTGTGTGTGTGCAAACTATTAAATGAACCTTTCTTGGGGAGTGTTAATGCAGATTTAAATTTAAGGTGTAATACATACATGCAAAATGTGATTGTTATTATAGTAGTATGGTAAGGTAGTAATGGAAGTTGCTGCATGGACGACTTCGCAATGGACTATGATAAAGGCAGAGATGCGAATACGAAGAACGTTGCCCACACATAAAAAACATCGACCAAAACAAGTGCCACTGTGCTTGAGGTATGCATACAACCTCATTCTTTTCCCCTAGTCATTACTACTACTAAAGTTTTGTGACAATTCCTCGGTGATTTGTAGTTTTGAACACGTGTAGGTGGGTTTATGTCACATATTATTTAATATTTTAACTTGTACTGGTGATGGGCTGGTAGCAAGCAAAATATGATTAGTGTATTCTCGGAAATCGTTTTTGTTTGTACGTCACCTTGCAATGTACCTTGACACTCTGTTAGCTGAACACATTGACAACAACGTTAAAAAAATTGGGATTTTTGTAGTAGTGATGACGAAGAGGAGACAACGTATTATTTAAAATAATTTCATAGATGAATGACCTGCAATGCATAATAACAATAATATCTGACGATAGTGATAACTATTACCACTCATATTATTATTATTATATTTGTAAACATCTGTGTCTCTGTTCCAAGAACAAACATGGATATTATTTTATCGTATGGTAAATTTTGTTCTTAAGAAATGAAAGCAAAATCAAGTTTGCATATTAATTTAACACCACCACTACTACTATCATCATACCACCAGAGAACGTTTTGTAGCCAAGGGGGAAGAATAAGAATAAGTTTGTCGATAAAATTAAGACTAGCCAAAGCCGCAAATCGTATTACATAACTAATATACTTCTAGGTATAAACGTTAAAAAAGACTACAAAGTTGTACATGTATTTCGTTTATACAAAACCTTATAGCAAGTTCATTCTGTCTATGAACAAAATGTAGGCACAACACCAAAATACTTTTATTTTACTGCGCTCACGCGTTATCTTGTTATAAAGTTGTTATAAAACAATATTATATTGAACTCAGTTCAACTATATAACAGAGTATAACATTTATGTTTGATGGGAATGGATCAGCGCAAAACTACCACGTTTTAAATCTCTATTACAATTATATCGTTTTTGCGGCGTCTGTTGCTAGATTCGTAAAAGTAAATAGCATGAAACTATTTCTTATTTGCTTAATTCCCTCTCCAAAGACATGAGAAGCATAAACACACACATCCAGCCAAAAAGCCAACAAAAAGAAGAAAAAAAAATCAGGATGAGAAAAGAGAAAGGAACTATTGAGATAAAACTGAGAAAGTGAGAAGAGCCAGTAGAGCTTCAAATTTAAAGGATATGCATTCCAGTGGAAAATTCTCACTTTCTTCTTGCAAGTCGCGTATCATATTAAAAAAGCATTTAATCCATTTTTACACCACATCAATTCCATTTTATGTATTTTACTTTGATAGCCTGCTACAAATAATACTTATGTTACTTGAGCGGATGCATAATCTTGGTATATGTGTAAAAAAAGAGTCAAAAGAAAGAATGAGTTTTCTTTCTCTTCTTTATTCCAAAATGCACATATATTACTTATTTGGGTTTATAGTTCAGCAGACTCTCACAAACATAATCAAAGCCAAAGACTATTAAACGCGTTTAAACAATAATTATTGTGAACTGGTGTAATAAAAG
>JAITYZ010004270.1:0-13671 GCA_027744595.1 Paronellides praefectus | reverse complement strand
CATTGTAAAGCTTCCTATTGGCATTATTTTATGTTTGAAATACTTTAAAACGAGTCTGGTAGCTGAAAAGAGTCGCTTTTTTAAAATTATTTGAAAAAACATATTAAAACCCAAAACCCACCCAAAAAACTTAGTGGGCTGGGTACATTAAAACCCGGCCAAAATTGGGCAACCCACTGTGTGGGTAGTGGGTGGCTATCCACTCTGCTTAAAATACTACTAAAAACTAAACACATGACGCTGTTAACAATGTTTCAATAATTAATATAACAGAAGGATAATTCAATATTTTAAAACATTAAGAGTAAAAACCCACGAGGTCTATACAATATTGTAGTTCTTGAAGCTCTACTACAAGAGATAAAATATATGATTTTTCACGTTTCGCTCAGGTCTGGTAATTGCCATAATTTTTATAGACTGACGCAAGATACAATAGGTATATCACGTTACAAATTGTGAAATTTGAAACAACTTTTGGAGGACATTATATCATCAACAAAAATATTAAATAAAATGTGAGAAAGAAAAGTAACTGGATACAATATATCCAGTACAGCAACATCATTGAAATCCATTTAGAAAGTGTGACTTGACTACTGAAGAGCGAAACAAGTTTCATATTTTGTAAAAACCCTACTACATAATATTTTCTTTACAAAATTCTTTATCAAAGATAGATTGTGACAAGCCCTGTTCCGGAATTATCAGACCGATTACTTTGTGAGTAAAATAAAAAGGCTTTTATTATTACCAACATCACAATTGAACATACCATAGGAGCACACAGGTCTTTCTAATACACTTTCATTGGAATCGTGCATTACGAATCTTGTTTCTTGTGTGTACGTGAAAGTTGTCAGAAAGTCAGAATTAAGACTACGACTTAACATCTTTCTAAAAACTATTTATATCAATACTTTTGTCACCAAGTAAAGTGTTCTGAATATCGTGTCTGGGAGTTTCTTTTGCAACAAAACAAGCCACTTTTGCTGTGGTTCCACTAGACTATCCGTTTTTGTTTGCTACTACTCGCTTCAGATAATTCCAAGGATAATGATAATGAAACAGATATTGGGGTTTCAATTCCTCCTGGCTCCCTTATTCTACTTCCTCCTTCTTGCACATGGAAGCACAACAACAAAGGACACGAGCGACTGCAGCCTGCTTGAAAAATGCGGTCTTTGTATTCAAACACTGGGATGCCTATGGTGTTCAGATAAGGTAGGCTTAAATGGCTGAGTTGTAAAAGATTTTTTACCTTTTTAAAACTTTTATTCTAGTAGGCAGTCTCTATTGCCCAAGGGTTTTAACTTTCGTTGACAGACAAGCGGAAAGAATTTCTAAATAAGGACACATAAAATTACCAACTTATTGACTCTTGAGGAACTATAGAGCTCAGAAATGTATTGATGGTGTTACATGTTCATGTAGATTACAATTGTTTCTGTTACAACTACAACAAATGGGAGTTATGATAACATTGACATGCAAAATTCCCAAGAGTGGCTAATACTTTAGAATATTGTATATTTTTTACTGTATTTACAGGACCTAAAGTTAGATTCAAGATGTGTCGCTGCAAACACATCAAAGGGCATAGACTGTGCGAAACGTGAGGATCCCCAGGGAAGTCTGACACGGTACATTGGACATTTTACTTTTACTTATATAATGAGCTACTTGTCTGCTGCTTATACTGTGTGGCTTGGATAGAATATTCAGATACATTTAAATTTTGATGGAGTAAAAAGGGCTTTGGCATCTGTGCCATGTGTTTAAAAAAATCCGAATAAACTTTGGATGAATATGTACAAATTTGTAAGATAACATATGACTTCTTTCACTTGAGCAAAATATACAACAAAACTACAATTTTACGTTTAGTATAATAATAAAAAGATTAAACCAATTAAAGACCACCTATTTTAGTTGACGTTCCTTCCTGACAGGAAAATTTCACACGTTCACCAACAAACATTTGACTTTTGGCCACAAACTTTGGTTGAGGTAGTTTTTGTTTTCATGAGTACCTGCTGTTTTAGGTGATTCCCCAAAAACCCAAAGTCAATAATGAAAAGCAAAAGAGCATTTATGAGGTTTTATCATATTTTAGTTTTCTTTTGAACTTTCTCTTCTCTTTTTCTCGCACTCTCTGATCTGATATATGATACTAGCAAATGTTTAAAATATTCAACTAGAATCGTAGCTTCCAAAACATTGTGTAGTTTGTGCGCAGTAGAGAGGCCACAAAGTAATCAAGAGAACTCCAAGGCCAAACAATAATCCTCTTTCAAATACTTTAACGCTTTCAATATAAAGTCCATGCTTGCATACATACATATGAAACTACATATATGAAAGACCTGTATATACCTATGTATAAAATGTGCAAATATAATAAACATATAAACTATATATTATGATTGCAATGATATGGCTTGTTTTGATATATAATGGGCTTTTTATTTTGTCAAATTGTATTCGTCGACATGTCGCTATACTTCGTAGCCTCACAACTGGTCTGGGTCAGGACACATCCGAAGTAAAAAACAAGGAGAGTTATAGACTAAACTTGCGAAAAGGAGAAAAGAAAAATATCACGATTCAGTACAAAGATGCTGGAAATCGGCCCCTGGACCTTTACATCCTGATGGATTTGTCATGTAGTATGGAAACACACAAGGTAGATAAACAATAAAACTATATGCTTTCTGTCAAAATGTTTGAAGGGAATTCCGAAATGGAGAGGTAGAAAAATGAAAGACTTTTTAAAGGAAAACGATTTTTTTTGCACAAATGACAAAATAATCGATAACGGATATTGCCTTTATAAACAAATGTGTTCAAATCTGTGTAAAAGATTACGGTTGAGGACACGGATACCCAGTTGATTAATTTTGTTTTCATACTCACATGTGCCATTATAACAGGAGCGAGTGGCAACTTTGTCCCAATCACTAGCAACAAATCTGAGGAAACACTTGACAAGCAATCTGAGGATCGGTTTTGGTTCCTTTGTTGATAAACCAATAGCCCCATTCGCGTTCTTTGAAAAACCAGTCCCTTGCGACGATAAAGATAAAGGCCCTGTAGTTCCACCTTACGGATTCAAAAACCATTTGGAGTTGACTCATAACGAATCTATATTCCAGGTAAGTACATATAATTATATGTATACCGTACATTTCTACGTTCGATCTTATATTTAATCAGTTTTTTAGATTGCTAATTTTAAATTTTGTGGTAGTAGATATTAGCCAGATTTTTCACAAAACAATATATTTGTACCGTCATAAGATAGAAATATCTAATAAAACATGAAACTGATTTCTTGAGTTCCTATCGATAATTATAACCAATATATGTACGGTTCTCTTCATTTTGTATGGAAATTTGAAAGGGTGCAGTCATGTCGGCGAAAATCAGCAGGAATGTTGATTCACCGGAAGGAACACTTGAAGGGATTGTGCAAAGCGTCATGTGTAAAGATCAAATAGGTAATCACTACAACTTTCCCTTTTGTGTACAATGCAACTATATACTAACCCTTAAACGTCTTTTGATACGACAATTAATTGGGTTGATACAATGAAAAGTAGCAACTTTCTTATTCCTTATATTTTAATTTTTATAGGTTGGCGAAGTGGTCAGGGTGTTAGAAAGTTGCTGGTTGTAGCAACCGATGGAAATTATCACCTTGCTGGAGATGCAAAGGTGAGACAATACCATAAACTTAATTTTCCAAATTAAATGACAACGACTTTGAAAGAAATGATTCGAATAAAAATACGCTTTGACCGTTCATCATATTTCTGAATTGACCTTATAACGATGAAATTTATGTTCTATATGCACTCATCTCTGACTCAACCTGTTTGTGATGAAATGAAGCTCTTGGGTGTTGTTATACCACATAATGGACAATGTTACGTGGACTCTACCACTGGGCTATACACTCATGATAGCATTCTTGACTACCCGTCAATATCTGTCGTTCGCCAGAGCATTCGAGAAAACGATGTCTTTGTTATCTTTGCTGTGACAAAAGACGTACAGTCCAATTACGTGATGCTCTCTGAACAACTCGAACCGTATGCGGTTACACAAGGGATTGACAACGAAAAATCCATTACAAGCGTCATCCAAGAGGAGTACAGGGTATGTTACATATATATAAAATCAGTAGCCCATATGTAGCTCGTTGTGTTATTTACATTCCTGCGTAACAGTTGGGATTCCCAACTTGGAAATCGTTAAGCATATATGAAATGATCAATGCACTTGCCAGTGTTTTGGTGGCTGCCAACCATTTTTACTAGTTCACTTTCACTTTAAATGACGCCATTTTGAAGAAAAAATCTTGATTCGCTTTTGGTTTCCTTTCACTAGAAACTAGTCAATACGGTAACATTTGTGAGTGACTACTTTGATAGCAATTACGTTGCTGTCAAATTTTACACCAAATGCCCTGGTGAAAAGAATTTCAAGGAAGGCAATAATTGCACAGAAATCGGTTCTGGGAACGAAATAACGTAAGTGGAACAGACTAAAAACGAGAGTTTGTTAGCCTTTAAAATGATTCAATTGTCATCAGCACGTTTGAGAGGTTTGTTGAATCTCTTTACCTTTCATGTTCATAGTAGTTCGCTGTAGTTTAAGTTCCGAAATTCCAAAAAACTGCGAATTTAAAGATCTATAGTTTCATCCAAACCCATGAATTATGAATTTTTTCAATGGCAGCTTATATATAAATCTTAGTTGAATTGAATATGACAGTGACTCCATAAGCTATATGTAGGTATGATTATGTACCGAATCTTGCGTTGACATACTTTACTGACTATACATTCAATAAAAGCTAAAATACATAAGACTGTCTTTTATCTGTGGGATATAAAGACACATAATGTTTATAATGTTTGAAATACTTATTGGAACACTTGAGTCTATTTTAAAGTAATAAAATATATAACATTTTGATTGATGAATAATGGATGAGCAAACAGCTTTCAAATTGAAGTGGAGTTGATCAACTGCCCGTCTTCGCCAAATCCCAAAGATTGGCATGCAGTCATCAACGTTTATCCCCAGTCTTCAAAAGAGGACAACACAAATATTCAACTAAACATGCTGTGTGGATGCAGTTGTGAGCATCAAGATGCAGCTGGACCTGAATCAGCAGAACCAAGAAAGGTAATAGGATTTCAGAAGATGAGAAGCTATTATTCAATTAACTCTATCAGTAATATTGAATTCACGCTTTTATACAAACATGGCTGCCTACATCTGAATTCAATTTTCCATCCATCGATTCATTTCAGGACAACATTAAATCAGCCGAATGCTCGAATTATGGTCACTTGCAATGTGGAATTTGCGAATGTGACAAAGACAGGGGCGGACCGACTTGCAGTTGTAAACATGATGATGGTTTCGATGATGGCGGAATCAAATGTCGAAGTGACAAAGATTGTCACAACAGGTAACATTTATCTACTCCTTTAAATAGTTGATCAAAATTGAATAATACCGATCAATTATATGTGCATGTTTCGAAAAATTCAGAGGACACTGTGATATCTGTGGAAAATGCATCTGCAACGCGAAAGATGGTAACCCAAAAGTATGAGATTGTAATTATTTTTTATTTTATCACCTTAATTTGTATATTATTGCTAAGTTGGCAATGCTAACTGAATATTATACATTGTGTGAACGTGAAGTCAGCGATGATGATGATGAGGAGGAGCTGACAACCAAGCGTATGCATTTCATAATCCGTTTATATTATTTTTTTATTATATGTGTAGGCATATTTAGGAGACAACTGTGAATGTGAAAACCCGGGATGTGTTCCGGGTAATACGAATGAAACCTTGTGCGAAGACGGCAAAGGTATTTGCGTGTGTAATGCCGGGTACGAAGGGATACAGGGACGATGTGAATGTTCGAAAAATCAAGTAAGCTCATACAAATAGTAAAAGCTAAACATAAAATAAAAAGAAAACAAATAATACACCGGGATTTTCCTCTCAAGAAAATAAACCTCTGCTATCACTCAGAAAAGAGCAAACCTATTATTATGTGCATATAACATATTTGCTTGCAAATTGCAAATAGTATATTATTTTATTTGCATAGTATAATATATGGGTAGAGCAAGGTTAAAGTCTGAGGATGAAGCATGTAAAAATAATATTGGGTATGCCATTCTCAGGGATATAATATTATGCAGAACTTATGGTAATAATAAGTTGGTCGCTATAAAGCAATACACCTATTTATGGGTTAAGGTGGGTATATATAACCCTTATTCCTGTTTTAAGCTTTCACTGAACAAATCTTATATTCGAAAAACTTTTAAAGAAAAAGTGCCTGGATGTTAACACAAATTTGCCTTGCAACTCTCGCGGAAAATGCACTTGTGAAAAATGCGCCTGTGATGCGCCTTACAAGGGGACGTATTGTGATATCCAGTATCCAGAAGCTGTAAGTGAAAACAACCATCTATCTTCTTCTTATAATACGATGTCAGCCACTAAAGTCTTCTTTCATTCTGTCTGCATGTTATACATACACACACTATTCTATTATGTTTTTTTGAGTGCACGCATAAGACCAACAACCAAGGCTGTGTTTTATTGTCTGACATACTTTCATTTCGTTTGTTTGTACTTTTCTTTTTTACTTGCTTTGTTGTAAGAGCAAAAAGGGCGTGAAGAAACCTTTCTCAACCCTCTTGTTTTCTGTCCCTTTCTTCTCTCTTCATACTATTTTCACCATACTTTTTTCATTTTGACATTGTCTCGATGTACTGCATATTATTTATAAGCATAAGACATGGGATGACTGATTTATGGTCAAAATCGCCTACACAGATTGTTTATCCACCTACCACTTTTCTAGCGTTCCTTCTTAATGTACATTAAACTAAACAAGTTTTAAAAATAATTGTTTTGTAATTCTTTTCCATTTGTGCTCTTTCACGGTGTTGGGTAACACACACAGACAGACTGTGAAGGAATACTAAAAGAGACGGAAGGATGTGTAAGATGTCTTGTTTCTTTGCACAACGAACATGGCCAAACTCTCACAGAAGAAAGGAGACAACAACTTTGTAGGGAGGACTGTTATAAGGAAAAGATACGATTTGATTTCAAGAAGAACGTTGCCGGTACATGTGGAATTTTATTTTTGTATTTTTTCTTTTGCTTTACAAACTTTATCGTCAACGATAATTACATAGGTATACACAAATATTGTGAGAAAGTTAGAAAAATGTGAGTGTTTTTACTACTACAGGTAGCTTACAGGACGACGAACTGGACACAGTTTGTCCTGGTGCTGCAGAAGATTCAAAAGGTTGTATGATAGATTTCATCATATTTGGGAAACTCACCAACAACAACACTATATTGTTGGCTATTGAGTCAGATGAAACGCTCCGTCAAGACAAGTGTCCTACACCAGCACCACTAGTCGAAATCGGCATTGGTGTAGCAAGTGCTATGGTGCTTATTGGAATATTGCTGCTCCTTATATGGAAAGTTGTCACTCACATTCAAGATAAAAAAGAGTATGCACAGTTCGAAAAGTCGGTTCAGGATGCTGCGTGGAACATGGTACGATATTATGTTGTTGTTCATGTATTTTTTATGTTTCAAACTAAACCCATTTCCTGAATTCCGATACAAATATTAGGTAGATGTGAATTTTATGTACAGCACACATCCCAGTACTGCTTATAAGCATCTTATTTTTATTTTTTTTTGTAGCAAAATCCACTTTATATAGCTTCCACTTCGGAGTTCACGAATCCTGCCTTTCAACAAAATGAAACACCAACATGATAACGAGTAGTGATATAATAGTCATTGACTGTTCATGGAACCAATGATGAAGTATATAGTAAAAAAATATAAGATGTTTCGATTACTTGACAAGATGAAGATGACAACAAAAAGATGTCAAGTAAAGATATTACGAGGTCGTGTCTTGCTCAATGTCATTGGGCTTATATATTTACAAACTACCATTTATTATGTAAGCACAGTGCACAAATTCAATGAAAGAATTATTGATCTTACACAAAAAGCATTTTCTATATTGAAAACATACAACATGTTGATCAAATCAAAATAAAACTAGATACATAATAATTTTTATACTTTCTTGGTAAAGATTGGATTTTGCTATCCCAAGCAAGCGCCATATTTATGCATGTATTTAACTATATATTAATTTTGCAGTACGTTGTAACTTTCATGTTAATACGTATTTCCTTAACGGTTCTCGAATTCTCGGAACCTGATAATGCAGCAACAAACAATGTAAGCTGAGTCATATATGCATTTTGATACTTTGCATTAATTTTCCCACACAAATATTTCTTTCTTTTTATTACAAATCTACAAGCTGCGTTAGAAGAAACCAAATTAAAATAATTTATCGTTATATAAAATAAAGCTGGAATCATTTCCGAGCTTTATGACTTTTCTATCATGTTAAAATTGAGTATTGTTTTTGAAAAAATAAGTAACTTTAATAATTATTTAGACTTTAAAATGTTTTTCTGATAGTTTTATTAAAAACTTTGTTTCTGTCCACTCCAAAAGTCATAGCACGATTTATTTTTCGTAATTCACCATTGAAAAATGTAAATAAATTGACAGTTTTACTACTCCTAAACGTCGTATTTCCCAAAACACGTACTTTCAAAAGTCGTTCAAGTTAGTTAAGGTTTTCATAAACCGGATTATTGGAAAATTCTACCTTGACCAAATACTGCTGGACCTCATATCACAACTTTCTCCAAAAAAATCTTTATAAATATTATGGAAAAACGAATTTTGTGAATTGAATGTACTGTGTAATCAGTAATCATAGCAGAAGAGTTAATTATCTTTAAATCCATTTGTAGTATATGCGAGAAGCATATATACCCAATATTCGGCTGTTCTTAGCAATTGGGATTGAGTAGTTATAATGGTAGAACGTGCACCCGGTATGTGTAAGGTCCAAGCTTTAAGACTTGGCTCAGTCCTTTACTTTTGCTTTGAACAAAGACTCCGAATAAAAGCCCCAGTCTACATACATTACACCATTAATAATCATTAATTAGTAAGTCCGTTGTTTAGAATTTAGAAATTAACTTACCTATCATGTTTTGTATTTGTTGTGGGTGTGTGAATGACGAATAAGTAAAAATGTTTTCCATCTTGCGGGTGTGTGAATAATAATGTCGTAAAATTTAGATTTTTTTTAAATTAATCCTTATTTTTTACAGTTTGATCAATCATTCCTCTCTATAGGGACGTGAACGTCTGTCAAATATAATTATCGTAAATACAGTGGCAGTTAGTGATTTTCCATGGTAACGGCAATTTTTTAGACCCGCCACCTGGTTTGGATCAAGGCCCTATATGTGCATTTGTACTATAGAAACCTACATCTCTAATACAGGTCTGTCACATTTGCTGAAATTTTGGAAGTGGAGGCGAGATTTTCCCCCACGGCAGGATCCTACATCAACCAGATAACCATTACTCCAGCAACCTTCATTTAAAAAAAATGAAAATTTCGAAGAAATTCATAATTTAACAAACTGACGCATTTAGTTACTGTCCAGTTACACAGTTGTTGTACGCAATAAGTTCTATTGAAATCGATTAATTTAACACATTCGTTTGAACGAACATACCTAATAATAAATGTATATTATAATAAGTCAATACAAGCGATTCCATCATCATAGTCAAGCTCTACATAAAGTTTTCAGTCTTCAAAGCACGAAGTCATTAAGGTGAACTATCATAGACGAAATATGCATAAAACGTTTGATTATACTTTTTATTGATATTTACAATCTGTTGTTTCATGTTAAGTTATATAAAAATGCCAATTAAAGTTTATCAGCATTATTTAGTACTCGAATAACCAGGGTTCAATATTTCTTGTATTACAACAATATTTATATAAATATAATAAGATCAATATAAAAGCGTCTTGCTCAGATTATCAACAAAAAACGACATTCAGTTCGTTATAAAATTGCATTGAAATTGAATGCTCATTAAGCAATCGCTGTGCACTTCTGCAGCTATACACAACCAGTTGTGGAAGTGTTAATAAGGTGACTAGGTGAAATGTTTTAAACCTATGCCTATGATCAATCAAAATGAAAATACAAATGACCTAAAAGAATTAGAGTCTTCGTCTGGAATATATGCACAATACTACAAAGCTATAAAGAAGGCCAACAGAGCATTCAACACTGTTTTCGATGGCTTGTTAAAGTACATGCATGTCAATAATGTGATGCTTTGTGCAATTTTCCTGATGAGATGTCTTGACGGTGAGGGTTATGGCATGGAGTACGCATTTTTTGTATACAACATTCTAAAAGTAGCGGTCACATATTACTTTGGAAAAAACTCAGATGACCAGGTATGCAACAACCGGAAAGCTTACTGATCTTAAGTCATACAAAAGTCTAACAGTTTTATTGTATTTTAAAATAATGCAATCTTTCAAAAGTGGATCAGAGACTGGGGAATGCAGAGAACAGACCCTCAATTTATACTGAGGGTCGGTCTTATCCTTGAAGAAATGAAGCAAGAGCCTCTGGGGCTTGGACTTGGCAACTTTCTAATCAGCGAAAGTTTCATATTCAAAGTATTTGTTTTATTCAGTGATCACATTTTCAAATTTACTGAAATATAATTATATTGAAAACATTTCCAAGTAACATTTTATATGTATTTTAGTTCGTTGGATTTGTTGGATCTCTATTTATGCTTCAAGTGGACAAGGATCAGATGTCAGGATGATGGTGCAAAGTTAACACTGTGCACAAGAGTAATATATGGAATATGAACTATTAATTTGTGGATACTATACTATAGTAAACAGTAAATATAAATACCTATTTAAATAAGTAATGTATGCTTAATATATAGTGTATGCATGGGATCACACAGAGATACGTAATAGGCGTTACATAGGGAGTGGGACGTCCCAAAAATTGGTGGTTTAGGCGTTACGTACTATAGTATGTATGATCCCTAGTCATAAACCAAAACTAGCATTTTATGTTAACAAATTACATACAGGAAATGAAAATGTACAGGATTATAATTTTGGACTACTTTAAAAGGGACAATTCTAGCATGAAATGTCTTATGTCAGTATAGACTACGACTACAGACAACTTAATTTGCGATGAATCAGGTTTAGTCACTATATTTAATGTAAATTAAAATAAAATATAATTACATATAAATAATTAAACAAGAGATACAATGCACCCAAACACAATAAATATAATGAACAATGAAAATAAATTTATCTTAGAACACGTAAGAGCTATTAATGTTTGACGAGTTATGAATTGATGAATTGAAGTTATTGTAGTTAGCAGTAAAGCGTTGCCATTTTATCGTCATCGTGAAAATTTTATTTTACCTCTGTCTGCTGAGCTATCAGATTTCAGAACTGAATAACAACAAAATGAATTATTTAAAATTCGTCACGGTTTTAGCAATTTTGTTCATTGGAAAAATGGTAAGTACAAACCTAAACTATGTAAAAAGGAATTTTATTTATCGGATAAATATTAATTAAGATTTGTTTTTTTATTTCAGGACCAATATGAAGCAAAAAAGACTTCAAATGTAGGCAATGGTACTAGACAATTAGCAAAAGGTTAACATTGGAACGAGTATATATGATCTGGCCAGCCTAAACGGAACCACTCAAAGTTATTAAATCATTGAATTCATATATCCAATACTTTCTTGTGCATTGTAATTCGTTTTTAAATCATTTTATAAAATTATCCGAGATCTAAATATCTGTTTACATGTTAAATTTATAATTATACACAAATATGATATAAACAAAAAAAACATAGATATTCAAGTTTAGTTAAGAAACAAAATAGCCTTAAAGTAAAATATACATACATACCTAGACTCAATTTGTAATTAAAGGTAAATAAAACCGACTAAATCAGTATTTATATTCGGCAGTATTTTTAACGTGCATAAATTTTGTTAAAAAGAATTGGCCGATAAAATTCAAGTATAGTGGTCCAGGTGCTTAACGATGACCATTCGTTGAATGCAGTGGATTATTCATACCACCTATTGAAGCTAGCACCATAATATTTTGTTGCCATCGTTTATTTTTGTGACGGGGTATGCAACATATGTACCCATGATCAACGTTTCAATGTAATTAGTGAATCACTATAGTGATGTTCATTTCCATTAATTTATTATTTAATTGCCATTTCGAGAATCATAAATGACGCCAGAACAAACCATCGTTAAATATGACTAAATCATTCGCATTCTCTTCTATTTTAAAAATAGCAACACATCTTGTGCGTTCTTCACGGTAAACTGATTCGGTTTTCACAGAGTATACGTAACAAATTTTCAATAAGATGAATCTTATCAATCTTGTTGTCGTTATTGCAATTCTCTCCATTGGGACACTTGGAAGTTCGTAGAATATAATTATGGTTGTTGCCCATCAGAATAAATATCTGGACATAAAGGATTTAAATAATTTTTTTTTACATAAAAATGCATAGCAAAAAAATGTCGCTAAAAGTCTACGGGTACTATTATTAGATGTCCAGCAGCAAATTATAGCTTTGGGCAAATTCATATTAAAAAACATTAAATAATAAAGCTAATTTGTAAAACTACAAAGTTTAATAATCAATATTTATGTTGTATTTTTCAATGCCGTATAAACTGTTGGGGGACAGAATACGGTAAAAAATATCTCACGTACAGAAGTCAAAATACAAATTAAATTCATTTGAAAAAATACGGTAGAATATAAGGTTTAAAATTGTTCTACGTATTTAAAAGATAAGTTTTCAAATAAAAATCATGCACGAGAAAGGTTTCAAGAGCCCGTGAATTTAATAGAAGCAGTATTTGGTCCGTAGTACGGACTCTGTACAGTATTCTTGATGCATGTAGACTGAAATTTAAACTCAAATTTGTTGTTTCGTATACGAAATGCTTACCTAATTTGTTTTATTTCTTGAAGCATTTTGGGACATCCTATTTCTAATTGCTTTGGTGCATATGATTAAGAGTTTAAAAAGATGTCATTGTGGTTTGGTATACTTTTGGCAAGGAATAATTATTGCGCTTTTACAAAATCACATAGAGGCACAATATTGCTAATTGCAATAATGATCGTTTTGTAGTAATAATAATTTGCTTTATTTCGTCCATTTCACATAATATCCGCTTCCATACTATATGTTTAATTAAAAATTAACTAATGCACGAAAATTGTATGATTATTCAGTGCGCCTCTTTTTACAACAAATTTCATTGCACATTTTATTTTAATAAAAACTGCGTTTAATCAATAACTAAAATCATACCTTGTATCTAGCACAAAACATTCTAAAACTTAAAAAAAAATTCATGAAAGTATAAATTTAAACTTTAACTGTAATTTATAAATAAATTTGCTGCTGTTTTATACATTTTTCTGTTGTCTTTTTCACATTTCACAGCAAATTATGTATAGCAAAAAAAAGTTGTTTAATTAAATTAAAACTTTCTATGAAAACGTAAAAAGAAACCACTTTGCTGCCATTTTCATTAACTTTACTATATATACATTTATAATAAT
>JAITYZ010004269.1:0-12344 GCA_027744595.1 Paronellides praefectus | reverse complement strand
GCTCCAGAATTAAACGATATCACAGTTTGTGATGGATTTCTTGCTGGACTCACAGCAGGGGCACTCCTCGCAAGGTAGTTAAGTAATTTCCAAAAAAATTCCACAAAATACATATTCATTTTGCCTAGTTTTTCTCTTAACAGACGGATCATGGGAGCGTTTTGTGATCACTGCATATTTGCATCTTCACTCACTCTGTGGACAACGGCAAACTCATTTGCTGGGGATATCCGAGACATGCTCCGCATTGACGAGGAATGGGAAGAGCAAATTCAAAATGGAGATCTCCCACGACGAATCCTTACAGTTCGTTCTACAAACCAAAAACGCGAGCAGCTCAACCAAAAGTAATCCTGGTTCCAAATCTATGAAAACTACCAAGCGATTCAGAATCTTGCTCGGGTGGTCAACTCGGCGTTGGGAAGTCAAGTGACTTGGTACATGGTAGAGGGACTCCTATACTATTCTACATACCTCCATACTATTTTATTGGCAACGGATGAATTCAAACGATTTTATATTGTCACATTTTACACAATGACTATCATAATTCTGTGGATTTCAGGGGATGTTTGCAAAAATGTAAACTACCTCTCAACAAATACGTAAAATATGTTTATACACAACTTGAGGTTCTTTTACCTTTCTTTTTTTTAGTTGGAAATGGTCAAAACCTGGCTTTTTACCAACAACAACATAAAAAAGGTACCCACTGACGAGGCAAATCTTGTGTTGTATGAAATGGCCAACAAAGACATTGGATTGCGAGGCAGTGATATTTTCACTCTCACCTTTCCTCTCATTGCTGGGGTAATTAGCAAAATTGACAACTGAGCTTGTTGGTTTATTATATTATATTCTAAAATAAATATATGGTTGTTTTGGTTTGTTTTCTAGTTTCTGAGTCTCATAGTTACCTTGTTTGTCATTTGTGTTCAATATAGCGATATCGGAAACTACTAAAAATTTATAGTTTGCGTATTCATTTTTTAACTCTGATTTTTCACTTTAGCAACATAGGCATACAACCACATGGGGCACGCGTAGACTAGAATATTTCTTAAGTGGTATACCTGTGCGACTTATACACTGAGGAGCATTAGTCAAATAATAAATTCTTCAATTTACAACATAAACTTACTGCTCTTTGGATTGTTAAAAAAGAAAAAAACATTGAATAGTATTGAGTGTTACACGAAATGATCGCGAATGACATTGGAATACATGGGAGTGTGGGAGTGATACCTATACCACCATCAAGTTTCATACAAATATTTTGTATTGCAAATATTTTATATTGTTAAATGTAATCAATATTTTTGTGCATTTTTTATTTCATGAGTACGATAATTACACTGTTTACAAGTTTGAGCACAATTGACACGGAATCCATAAAGGAGTCCGATAATATTTTATACGAAGAAAGTAATTACGTGAATTTCAGGAACATACATATATATGTAACGTGGCTGCTTTCTTGTTTAATTTTGTTTAAACTTAGTAATGTTATTAGTGTAATTTTTAAAGGATACAATAAATTAAAATACTATTTAAACAAAATATAGAGAACGAATATTATGCCTATTTTTAATAAATGAATTTTTTATTTGTTTTTTATTTTGCATATATATTGCATGTGCATTTCGTTGTTAATAATGTATTCTGCGTTATGAATATATGTACGTAAGTAGTGAAAATTGCATACTCGCGTGTTGAGATATCGATCTGTTACAAACTTTGGAAAATCAATTACAAAAATCTAAAAAGTTTTTCAGTCAAAGACGTAATTTATAATAGAAAAAGTCATATTATTTAACATGTACAGATAGCCAAATCCTCAGCATATTTGATTTTTTTTAAATAAATCAAAAGGATTATTAACTTCTTGATTTATTCAACAAAGCCGTCCATTTATTTGCTAAGTAATTCAGAAGCATCGCAAATATTAAATAACTTATCAGAAAATTATGATGATCAATTTTACAACAAGTAGATTCGTGAGACAGGAAGAGCCCAAAAAACTGACAAGTCCTGCTGGAATAGATTTTCACGAAGAGGATTCCTTTTTGAGACGATTGGAGCTAACAAAGTGGATAAAACTTTATTTTGATTTTACTTATTATCTTGGCGCAAGCCCTTTCCGTTTGGTGAGGGATATTGGCACGGGCTATTATCGTGTCAAAGTTTGGAGATTCCAGCAGGTAAAATTACATATTTTCAATTCAAATAAGAAGGCTACTTTTGGTAACATTGTTTAATTTTCAGCTATTATGTGCCATAATGCATATTTTGTGCATTTTCCGTCTCATTTCCCAACTCCGGGCAAGTATACCCGAAGAATATTCCGGATGGATCAAAAATCATATGCCATATTTGAAAATGACGATCCAGGTTTTCATGGTTTGTTTCAAAGTGACAACAATAAAAATGTTTTGGCTTGGCCAACACGACTATTTGAAAATTGTCAACTTTGTCTTGATGGAAAACAATCTTCCGGTGGGAAACAAAAGGGTTGGTATCATACATTTCATGATCTTGTAAAAAGAAATTTGCTACAAACACGCAAAACATTTAAAGCTTTTTTTTATTTTCATGATAGGTCACCAAACCTTATTTCATCTACATGATATATGGCTTTGCCACGCTCAAGATACTAGCTTGCATGATTTGTGGATATGATTTTGTGTCTTCCATTCGGGAGTTGTCACCATCTTGGTGGTTTAGACGACTTGTCGCAATGTCTCGATTTGTCTTCTGCTTCGAAAAAAAGCCCGGAAAACCCGTTGCTCCAGAGATAAAAGATATTACTGTTTGGGATGGATTCCTTGCTGTACTCATGGCCATTTCCTTCTTTTCCAGGTAATCCTTCTTCTTTAGAGTATTGTCAGTGGATTCATTTTTTGTCATAGTTTTATTCTTTCCACTTTCTCCAGAAGGGTTGTTGGTGAATTTTGTTTGCTCATCATTTTGGCTGCTTCACTTACGCTCTGGACCACAGCAAGTTCCTTCGCTGAAAATATTCGAGACATGCTACGACAAGAATTAGTGGAAAAACAAGAACCAATATTAGCACGATTTATTACTACAACTGAGGTAAAAGTCCTACCGGAAACAGAATACACCCATAAGCAGCGGCATAAGAATAATTGGCAGCTAATTTACAAGAATTTTCAAGCAAATCAAATTCTTTCTCAAGAGATAAACGGGGCGTTGGGGAACTTGGTGACTTGGTTTATGACAGAGTTGTTGATGTTTTATTCGATAAACCTCAACACTTTTGTATTAACAAAGGACGAATTTAAAAGATTTCATGATATTATCATTTATTTTACCTTTGGTATTTTGTTGGTATCTGCAGACATTTGTACAAAAGTAATTTTTATATATAACTTCACATTACTGAAATAATTTGCATAACTATTCCTCAATCTCACCTTTTACCAATTATATTATTTTATTAATTTAAATTTTGTTTGTATCGTTGCAGATAGCAAGCGTTAAAACGTGGCTTTCCAGAAACGACAATATCAAAAATGTGCCTCCGGAGGAGGCAAACCTGGTGTTACATGAAATGATCGCAAAGGACATTGGAATGCGGGGGAGTGATATCTATACCATCACTTTCCCTCTGCTTGCTGGGGTACTTTTGAATAACATATTTGTCTTTAAAAGGATTTTATTTTGCAAAAATTAAAGTACTATATTTTTGACATTTTTTCAGTACATGAGTAGGATCCTTACAATATTTGTAATTTGTGTGCAATATGACAACAATTAACGAGGAATCCGTTAAATTGCCCAACATTACGTAAATTATATAATTGCATGAATTTATTCAGAAACGTGTAATTCATGGCGGCAGCTATCTTGTTTGTTTAGTTGGATATTGTAATATTTTGTAGTTTAAAATTGATACCTATTTGTATTTAGTTTTTAACGCTTTCGGGGTTAGCATGAATTCTGTTAGTTATGAATATAAATAGTTAATATTGTATACTTACGTGGTGAGATATCGATCTGTTATACCAATATAAACATATTATAGCTTCCTGTCAAACTTATTATAGAAAAGCAATTAATAAATTCTAAAAAGTAGTAATTACATCGTGAACTGATATACTTTTGCTACCCTCAGTTTAGTAAAATATTCTGAAACATTTTTAAAACAAATCGATAGGAATCTAACTCTTTCTTTTTCAACAGCCCTTTCTGTTCATTTGTCCTTTCCACAGTCTACTCAGTATATATATTCTATAAGGAATAAACAAAAAATTAAAAAGAACTCATCATCAAATCATGATCAATTTAACAACAAATAGATTCTTAAGACAGGTAACATCCAAAAAACTGACTCCAGCAGGAATAAATTCTCACGAAGAGGAATTCTTACTGAGACGATTAGGGCTAACCAACTGGATAAAGATTTATTTTGATTTTACTTATTATCTTGGTGTATGCCCTTTTCGACTTGTGAGGGATATTGGCACTGGATATTATCATGTCAAAGTTTGGAGAATGCAACAGGTAAAAAATCATGGCTAATTAATTTTCACAATTTATTGTAATATTTTCAGTTTTCGAGTATTATGTTTTTTTCATCAAAAAAATATATAGGTATTATGTGCCGTAATGCATATTTTATGCATTTTCCTTCTCATTTCCCAAATCCGGGAAAGCATGCAGGATTTTGAAAGGTTGCATAAAAATCCAACCCCATATTTCCACATTGTGCTCTGCATTTGTAGCCTGTTTTACAAATTGGTAACCATGAGAGGTTTCTGGCTGCGAAAGGATCTATATTTGAGAGTAGTCAACTTTACACTGGAAGAAAAATTTCTGCCTGTCAGAAATAAATGGGTATGTCAAAGGTGGACACTTTCACCGGAAATGATACAAAAATATACTATTTTGGTGTATGCATTCCGTATTTACCAAGCCCAACTAAAAGTGTTTTTTTATGCACACACAGGTTACCAAGTCATATCTCATTTACTCCTTGTTTGGATTCAGCACATTACAAATTCTAGCATCTTTGATTATTGGATATAATTTCGTGATCCCAATGAGGGAGTGGAGTCCATCTTGGTGGCTTCGCCGGCTGGTGGCGCACGCTCGATTCGTTTTATGTTTTGAACAGAGGATGGATAACAAAGCTGCTCCAGAATTGAACGAGATTACAGTTTTGGATGGATTCCTTGCTTTTCTCACTGCCTTTGCACAAATTTCTCGGTAATCACGATTAAATTAATCAACTGCTAAATTAAAATTGAGACTGTTTATAAAAAATAGATTTCCTTAAAAAATAAAAATTAGATGGGCTATGGGAGAATTCTGTGATCACATCATATTTGCATCATCTGCCACCATGTGGACCACCGCAAGTTCCTTTTCTCAGGATATTGAAGATATGATCCGAATCGATGAAGAATGGGATAAGCAAGCTCAAAATGGGGATCTACCCCAAGTCATCAAAGTTCGGGGTAATAAAGATCACCAGCAGTCAAGTCATCTCAATCAGAAGCAACCTTGGTCGCTAATTTACGGAAACTTCCAAGCAATTCAAAATCTCTCTCAGGAGATCAACTTGGCGTTGGGAAGTCAAGTGACTTGGTACATGTCAGAGGGGTTAATGTACTATTCCTTTAACCTCAACACTGTTTTACTCACGGTGGACGAATACAAACGATTTTACGAAATCGTCTTCTTCATCCTCACATTTCTCATTTTGTGGGTGTCAGCGGATATATGCTCGAAAGTAACGTTTTTTAGCTCACACGCTTTTACAAAATTAATTAATTATTTTTCAGTAATCTCAAATCTGCAACTTTTTTATCATAATTTTTTTTTCAGTTGGAAAGTGCAAAATTGTGGCTGATCAAAAACAACAATATAAAAACGGTGCCTAGCGACGAGGCTAATTTGGTACTGCTGGAAATGACTGTGAAAGACATTGGAATACGTGGGAGTAATATCTATACTATCACTTTTCCTCTAGTTGCTGGGGTAATTAACATAATATTTCATTTAAAAGGTATATAAAATGCTACAAGTGTGAGCGTTCATTTTTTGGGCTACTTTGTTTATTTCTAGTTCCTCAGCCTCATCGCTACCTTCTTTATTATTTGCGTTCAACTAAGCGACGTGGATTAATTGGATGCACAATAAAATCAATACAATCTACAAAAATTTAAAATTTATAAATGATGCAACATAATATTTATTAATTATCGTATATGTGTAAACACTGGATAACGACAGAAAACTTACATAACTAAAGTACATGTAAATCAAGTTGCAGTTGTAAAAATAGTTAGGAAATTATAAAAATTAGTAAAATTTTAAAAGTATACCTGCTAA
Source organism: Paronellides praefectus (assembly GCA_027744595.1). Taxonomy (NCBI): domain Eukaryota; kingdom Metazoa; phylum Arthropoda; class Collembola; order Entomobryomorpha; family Paronellidae; genus Paronellides; species Paronellides praefectus. The sequence continues at coordinate 5,987 of JAITYZ010004269.1, read as the reverse complement.
TTTTAACTATTAAAACATTTTATCAATAAAATTATTACATAATATTAATTAGTCCAATAACTATATTATAATTATTAGTCAATTATCGTGATTTCCTTTTATTGCTCATTTTGAGTTTGGTAGTGCTTTTGAAGGAGCCTCTTTTTGTAGCAATTGGATGAGTTTTTCTTTTTGCAAGTCAGCTCGTGTCTTTTAACGGAATCCTTTCGTGATAAGCTATAATGAACATACATATAAAGTATATAAATAAAAATTATATATGTTTTCAGTTGAAAATAAATCAGTTAAATATTATGATTTTTACAGTTTTAAGCAGAATTTGCAGCGGGGTTTAGTGTCTTGTTGGTTATGTACCATCTTCAAATGGCGAGTCAAGTTATCTTTCCTGGTGAATCCTTTACCACAAATCTAATAAAGTATATTACGTAAAATTAATAAGAATGTTTACTATCTAATACTTATATTTTAACTAAAGTAAAATAAATGTACTGCAATAAACTGACGTGGCAGAAATTCTCCGGCAGCTGAGACCCCCAAGGTCTCCAGAATTCTTTTTGGGCACAGGTCACTAAATAAGTATAAAAAAGTTATTTTAAAAAATGGTTAAATTAAAAAAAATTAAATGAGTTTGCAAAGGGATTAAAAAAACATTAAATGTGTACTCTTTAGATTTTAAACTAGTTTTAATGATGCAGGATACTTGATGATATTGACTATTAATGATTAGGGTTTGAAACAAAAAATTCTAAAGAAATTTAAATATATCAAATATAAATTGTAAGGAAAAATTATATATTATGAGTTCATAGACAAATGGTAAGTTCTGAGTTTGAATAATTTCAAGTTCAAATTAAGAATGGTGTGTGGAGGTGAAAGAAGGATTAAACTAAATTTTGTGGATGGACGCTTTTCTAATTATCTAATAGTCTTATCAGACTTTTCCCGTATGTAAAGATAAGTAATATAATATTATATCTCAACAGGTAGGTATAATAATATACATACGTTGTTTCATTTTTAATAAAAGATACTCATTATGAACAGGATTTACAATTAGGTAACTTATTACACGTAGCTAATGGAGGCTCCTATGACGCATGGCGCCAGTGGAATTGGTGCCGATAAATTATCACACAAAAAACTGCAACGATAAATTCGTTAAAATGCGCGTGATTACTAATTGAAAAATTATTATAAGCTTGTGTTGTGTTTATAAAATGAATTAATTGGCATTTTTTATATGGTCTCTACTATATCCTCTGCGAGTATTTTAACATATTATAGCTATATAATATTACCCCGTTAAATAATTCACTCTTCGTCTTTGTTTGTTTCAAACAGTGTTTGTCTGATAAAAATCGCAAATTTTGTAATGAGCAAAAGTTTATTAACTTTTACTCAAATAAAATAATTACAAAGAAATAACTGTTATTGCTTTTTCATAATTATATTACCTCGTATGCATGAAACATGGATGTGAGCACAGGGAAGGTCATCTGAGAAAGCACTTGATCAGTCGTGCAGATTATCATTTTATTGTAGATAATAATTCCCACGTTCAACGTTATATAAGTAGGTATATAAATATATTATTACTCATCTGTAAAAAAGGAACATGGTTGGATCATGAGAAGTTTCCTGACCACCCCATATTATCATTTGATCAGTTGTAGTCCCAAACTACTCCACTCCATTGAACTTGGAGAGATGAACAAAGACAAAAACAAGATGGATTAAATAATGGTAGATCGGTAATATGCTATCATATGTGCTTGTGCATTACCTAAGCCAACTGTGGGTTTATAAAGCATGGGAAATGCAAACAAACCATTTTTACCCAAAATTATCACAATTGACAATATAGAGCTGGAGATGGAAGAGTAAGGTGAATCTAGGCCATCGTGTTTGCTAAAATGTGGTGAGCGAGATATCAGGTAAACTGCGTTGCACTGCAAGGAGATATACTACACTAAAAAACTGTATATATTTTTTTGCATTTGACATTATAGATAATATGTTAACCATTTGACATTGCATTTAATTCATTTCCTGAAGTCTCTCACTTGGAAAAATGTAAATTTATACCCTGAAATTGAATTAAATTGTTTCAGCATCATTATCATTATGGTAAAAAAAATTAAAAATCCGACATGCATAAGTCATTAAATACGTATTCATCATATTTCATTTATCATCATTGTATTTCATTTTCGTTGAAAAGTGTCAGTGATAACATGAAACAAAGCAGGGATCAATTGAAAAACAAAAGGCAACCAGATAACGATTTAATTAACAAATAGACCGCGAGCAAATAGGATTTTTCATGCTTTATATACACTGGCTATATCACAAAATAAATATCAGCAAAACTTGTTTCAATGCAAAAATGACATTTGCAGGCAAGATTTACTCGATATAGTTTGTATTCTACTATTTTCTTGCAAATTTTCATTTTAAACCCAACCGGAGTGAAAATATTTTGCAATTTTAAAAACTTTTTAATAGTAAATTGTTTATTTAGCAAATATTTACCCCTTTTGCCTTCCTTCCCCATATAATTCCTCTGTCTAAGTAGCCCTCTGTATTTTGTTATCAGTCATTAGTACATTCAAGTTTGCATTCTGTGTCGGGCAAACAAAGAAAGGTTGAAAGATATTACGTTGCCCCCTTACCCCTAAAATGGATCTGCTACTACAGTAATGTCGGCTTTGATGAACTTTTGGGTTCCACAAAATCAGTAAAACTGTAAGCTTTCAAATATACAATTTGTATGTATATTCAGTTCAGTGAACGACTAATGCCAAGCTTCCAAAACAACATACCTACCTATTTATACAGTTATGTGTGCATCTTCTCATCATCATTATTTTTATCCCATTAAAATATATTTGACTGTAAAAGAATCCAAGAACGCGTCAAATTGATTTAGTGCGATGAGATATGAGTGTAATTGTAAATGCATAATACTCATTGTCTATTGGAATATTAAGAGCCATCTACTAAAATCACTCATGAAATACTCACAGAAGGCAGGTAAATCATCTCAGGGGATTTTCAGTTCAATTAGATAAAGAGAAGTGAAAGTTTGCATTTTGCCCCAAAGTCAAATATTTTACAGTTTTTGTTATAACACCAGTAAATATGTATGTTGTAGGTATCCAAAATTAGCTAATAACTACTGTTGTTACTTCAATTTGAAGAAAAAAATTGTTTTACAAATTATACTGGAAATAAAAATTATTACACGACATTTTCCATTCTACGCTTTAAATTTATTTTGCATGATAAAATGTCATTACAACTGTTCCGTGCTTTTAATTTAACTTGAATTTAATCTCATCAACAGACATTGCGACACGCAAATTTCCCATTTATCCAATTGCCTTTTAAATGAAACATTTTAAAATAAATAAATCAATAAAATAAATTATTGCTCTCCTAACAATCCTACATTTTTGTTTAAAAAATGGAAGTGCAGTCATCATCTATATTGATACATTGTAGATTTGCATGTGTAAAAGGTAATATCAGTATAAACTTAAAATTCGGGAAACATTATTATGAGTTTCCGAAAAGGGGCCGCGTTTTTACACCGCCCAACCGGGAAAATTGTGGATTCGGTAACGTCAAAACTTGGAAACCTATCGAATAATACGGAATCAATTGACGATGATAATTTTAATACTCGAGTAGATTTGACAAAAATTTTAAGAATACTTTTCAACTTTGCTTATTACATGTGTGTAACACCATATCGATTTGTAAGAGATGTTGATAATGATGAGGGTAATGATAAGGATGGAACTGGGAAAGGTTATTACCGCAAAAAGGTGTGGCGTCCGCAGCAGGTAAAAATTATTATTAATTATTATACAGGTAAGCAATTTCGTAAAATGTTGTAGTAATAAGTATTTTGATATTTCTTTATTTTTAAAAAAATAGGTTATTTGTGGCGTTCTCCACATTTTATGCTTTTTCCGACTCACTTCCCAAATCCGGCAAAATATCCCAGACACGCTAACTCCATTCCTTAAAAATCCCACTGTTTATCTTGACATCTTGCTTTCCATTTCTTCTTTTCTCTACAAGGGCATCACAATGAAACGGTTTTGGTTCAATGGGGATCAGTATATGAAAGTTTTGAACTTTATTCTAAAGAATGAAAATCTTCCCATAAGGAGCAACAAGGTATGTGTATAAAAAATAATACAAAAACTTTTAATTTCTCTGCACTCTAGCTAATTTGCGTACTTATTCTTTACATTTATTCATTGCAGATCAGAAAACGATATTTCATGTTTACATTTTTCGGCTGTGCATTAAGCATGGCAAAAGTATTCATCTGCCTGATTGCTGGCCACTCAATTCTATTTCCGGTCTGGAAATGGACACCTTCATGGTGGCTGCGCCGGGTAGTGAATCAAGGTCAATTTGTGTTTTGTTTTACAAAACTGACGATAGCATCGGAGACTCCTGAACTGCTCGAGATTTCGTTTTGGGAGTGTGTTCTGGTTGGATTGATGGTGTTTGCCTTATTTATAAGGTGCAAAAGTCAGATTGAAGGTGTGACCGGAAGTGGGGTAATGCGAGATATGTTATTTAAATACACCAATTATCTTTTTTCAGATATGCCATGACAGAATTTTGTGACCTTTCCATTTTGGCATGCGCACTCACCCTTTGGATTCCTGCAAGTTCTTCCTCAGAAGAAATAAGCGAAATTCTCGGAAACGACGAGAAATGGGATGAGGACACAGAAAACGGCAAAGTCCCTACAACAGCTCATAAAATATCTGTGATTGGTTCTCAACAAAAAGGTCTTCAACCACCATGGCCATTAATCTACAAAAAATTTCAAGCTATTCAAGAGCTATCGCAATTGATAAATGAAGCATTGGGGAGCCAAGTGACTTGTTATATGGCAGAGAGTGCCATATATTATTCCAGTCATTTAAACTCCATAATTTTGACAAAGGATGAATTCAGCAGAGGTTTAATAATTTCTTTCTTGCTTCTCGCATTCAATATTCTCTATGTATCGGCAGACATTTGCAAAAAGGTACCACAATTTTCACAATACCTGTATGATAGTAATGTACATATAACAGATTTATTTCCGTTTCCACTTTATTTGTAGATGGAAAGTGCAAAGTCATGGCTACTCAAGAAAAACAACATGAAAAGTGTTCCTTTCGATGAAGCTTATCTTGTACTTCATGAAGCGATCACAAAGAAAATTGGTATTCGAGGAAGCAATATTTTCACAATAACATTTCGACTTCTGGCTGCGGTAACTAGTAACAACTGCAACTTATAGTTATATGTAGTTATGGTACTATAATGTATTAATCTTGTGACATTTTTTTCATTTATAGTTCCTCAGTCTTATCGTGACATTATTCATCATTTGCGTTAAACAAAAAGAGGTCGATTCATAAAGTCAGACTTTAAGCACACCATCATACCATGTAAAAGGTATCCATTGAAATTAATACGTCTACAAAGCTTCAAAAAAATAATGCTCTTAAAACTTGGGGGACGTGGGCAATGCTTGATGCGTTTTTGTAAAGTTCATTTTCACATCATCATCTCATCTCAATCACCATCGATGGCCATCGTCACATTTTGAATAACATGCATACATTCAACATTCAGTTTTATGTAAGCACTGCTCTGCAATTAGTTATTGGTGTCATTTTGACAAAGGATCCGTTCTTTTTTATACACCGCGCACCGTCGTCACAGTAAATTTTACCAGAAAGTCAATCTTGTATATCCACTTAATACTCGCCTGATTCTCTACTAGACGTAGACACCTTGGCAAAAATGAAATATGATAGTACACAAAAGTAGAGATGATAATATGAGATTTTTTAAAAGAAAAAACTAATTTGCGTACTTCCTAGCTTGCTGTTATACCACACAGACACACAGCTCCTTGGCTTTCCAAGAAGGAAACATGTAGATATTATCTTATCATCAGTTCA
>JAITYZ010004268.1:0-15922 GCA_027744595.1 Paronellides praefectus | reverse complement strand
TGCTCTAATTTTTCATTCAGATCGTGAAGGGAAGTGGATTCTCGCTGAGCATTCAGGTACCGCTTTTCTAACGTAGCTATGCGTTCCTCCTGTTGTAACCAATGTAAACAATTTAAAACAAGGCACAGTCTCGAAACATGATTTTTGTTTGATTGTTTTGTTTGTCTCATGTGCTTTGTACCTGATCCACTTTCTGGGCGGCATTTTCTCGTAAATCTCTTTGTAATTTCATGTTAGCCTCTTGTGCCCTGTTTAGTTCTCGTTGACCCCGTGTCAAAGACTCCTCCAATTCTGATATTCTAGTGCTCAATTCACTTGCCCGCCGTTGCGCAGTACTCAACTCACTAGTCTGTAGGTTAAATAGATTATTTTAGTGACAATCTCACTGTGACATTTTAACTAGACACAATGTAAAATGTGAAAGTAAACTATTCATACCTGTTTTTCAAGGACAGTTTGAAGCTCCGTCAGTTTAGCCATATCCGGTTCCACATCGGCAGATCCATTTGATACTCTCTGTAAAAATGCAATTTAAAGCCGTTGAGTTGATGAAACGCATACCAACATATAAAATCCCACACAACAAAATACGCATATTATTTATGTATGTATGTGTAAATAAAAAATTAACAATACCTTCGGCATGACTGACTGTACGCCATCCGTGGTTTCAGCTTCACCATTTTCCTTTGATTTTTCTAACGTTGTTTTAGTGATTTTAACTTGTGTTAGCTCATCCTTTGACGTAGCAAGCTCGTCTTCCAATTGTGACACTCTCTCCAGCGCCACTCGCAGTCTTTCCCGGACCTAACATATGATAATATGAATGAATGAATTCACATTCAGTATTACTGGGTACATTGCAAAGAGTACCACTAATCAAATAATCAAATCAGATTTAACCATCTAACCTTTTCATCAAGAGCTTTATGATGTTCAAAAAGGGATTTTAGGGCCTTTAACACTTCAACCTCAGATGATACTCCAGATTGGGCAGCTGCCTGTCTTTTAACAACAGTCATTCGAAGAGACCTTTCATGTCTGGATACTAGACATTCCAGATGCTCTAGCAACAGCTGGAGGAACATGGGAATAAAGTTTATTTGCGAGATGTTAAGAAATCCAAATTATGAATATACTGGATATTTCATTTATTACCCTCGTATTATTTCTTTCTGCTTTTAACTCTTGTATCTCTTCTTCCCGTTCCAACAGTTGTTCTCTGGCTTGGTTCAGCTCTTTTGTAAGGCTTGCAAACTCCTATGAAAAAGGTACACACATAAAACATAATTTCGAGACAATTAAACACAATTACACAGATTGCATGAAAGTTGGATGGGAAGCATTTGCCTCTTTCACTCACCACAAAAAATACATTAGAATGACTTTGTCATTCTTTTTCACTTTAACGCTGATGGTCACAAGAAATAATGAACAAATCAAGGTTCATATAGAATTTAGTGACATGGGTATAGGTCATCAATATTACATCATCAGCATTTGCTGGACTCACAAAATACACTGTGAATCGTCATTTTAATGAGGACCTTTTAATGTCGGATTTAACTTATTCTGCATACAATATCTTCCACGTGCACTATTGTAAACACTTATGATTTATTTATGTATTTGGAGTTCAAAACAGAAAGACGCTTCTATGATGGTTTCAAGGAATGGAAGCGTTGAGATAGTAAAACCTGGTCCTATATTTAATCTGTATCTATATAAAACACAAGATATGTTAATAAATAAATGGACTAGCCAACTTTTAAGCCACCCGTTATGATCATGATATCATAAATTAACTTACATGGCAGAGAAATGTAGTCGTGGTCGTATAAAATTAGAACCTGAGAACAGTCTTGAAAATAGTACTTCAAGATTCTTTAATAGACTTGGAATAACTTAGTACTTAAAGGATATCTTCAAAATTTCAAAAGTTTCTCGTCATTTTAATTTCTGTCACCTGGAAAAATACAAAACAATTTATAGCAAGCAAGCTCTGTAAAATGAATACATATAGCACATACATTTTTTTGTTTAAACAACAAACCTGTTCGAGTCTTTCTTGTAAAATACGCGGCTCTTCCTAGCTATGGTCTATTATCAATGGAGCATTATATATTATACAGTAAAAGTGTCATTGACTACTGAATTGATAATTATATTTTACGTAGTAACTAACATTAACAATATGTACTGGTCACAATGATTATTTGCTTGCAAAGACGTCTTCTATACTATATTGCTGATACATTTGAAAGAAAAGTGTGTGTTATACGAGATCCTCTACATATACATGGCACTGACTGCTGACTGGCAAATATTGACTTAAATTTCTACTATTGATATCCGTAGTATAATCGCTAAACTTAAATGGACATAGTTAACAATTATTCATTACTCTTGTTTATTATTATTATTATTATTACCAACAAGAATAATCACTTGAAGTTTTTTCCTCCAACTTTCATTCAATTTAGTTTCCTTCCGCATAATATGATATCTTATTACATTTTAAAGGTATGTTTGCATGTTTTTATTGTTAAATTATGGCAGCAGACAATTTATTAGTATTAGCAACTAATTAAAGACACTATAATTCAGTACCGGTAAGCCGTAAAACGGAAGAAATCTCACCACGTCTTTAAAATATTTATTACTTGTTTACAATTTTTTCAGTGTCAGAGTTTCTAACGGCAACTATCAAAATTTAGCAATTAGCTTGCTTTTGCACTGACTAGATAGTAGAAATGACATAAAAACTGTTGTACCCACATTAAAACAATTTACTCTATTTCAGCATATGTATTAACATACCAGTAAAAAAACATACCAACAATAAATTTGTATTACCATCATGACTATATTTTTTTCAAATTACTTTACAATGTAGCACGTTTTGGTAAGTGTAAACAAAAATGACACAATAAACTCAAACAAAGAACAACAACAACTTTTCTATTCAAAGTTAATCTCACTTCTTTTCCTCCCTCACAGATCAAACGGGCGACAACAGGATTAACTTGATGAAAAAAACATTTGGTTTAGTCAAATGTTACATTGTTCTTCCACTCGTGTGTTATAACTGACATACATTTATTTTTATGCTAAAAACAAGTTGCATTTTATCCTACAGCTATTGAAAATGGCTTCAACTCATCAAGTAACAAGACCAAAGATAATATCAAAAACAGTTACAAAATTCCCAGCCATTCAGTTCTCTTGAAAAAATTATATACAAAGTTACAACTATTATTATTATGATTTACAATTTGTTTCTTTTGCTGCCAAAAAGTGTAGTTATTTTACAAAAAGCTTTACGGCTTAAACCTATGATCATACAATATAGCAATGGTAGTTTTAATAATAATAATGAAAATTCATGTCGTGCATGTTATCATGGTGATTATTGCAAAAAGGCTACTTTATGTATTTTTTATCTTAATTTTCTCCACATAATCGCATCCTATCTAATGAGGCATACAAAATGCTGAGAGAACAATTATTTCTCCGGTATATGTCGCTAGACCACTGTTTTCTCCTGTTGTTATTGTTATTATTATTATTATTATTATTACTCGGTTTCACTTTTTTTAAACACATACACGACATATAAACACACACACAAAACAAGATAGAGGACCCCTTCCTCCTATTTTGCTTTTTTTTGTTTACATTTATAACTCTACTGCCACCACTGCACACACAAAAAGTAGGAGCAAAGACGACAAACAAACAGTCATAGTCACAAAGTCATCAAACATCAGAGGGTATCATCATATCATCATCATTTGGCAATTGCAGTCACCTCCTCGCATGTGTGTGACTCTCAGAAACTCTGAACAGCCAGGGTCGCACAGTCTCGTAATCTGTCTCTTGTCTTCACCCAACAGCAAAACTGTCTTGTTGTTTGTAGGTAGGTATTTTTCTTGTTCTTCTTTGATGTGATGTATGGGATGTGTTGCAACAGTTACAAATACTACTACACAGCACGGCTTCCCAAGATCATAATGATGTGAATCGTGCACAAAGAGAAGAAATCAAGAGATCAGTTTTCAGCAACATTAACAAGAAGATCAATTTTCCTCTGTTTACATAATGATTTTTATTATTTTTATTATATTATCGCTTATGGTGGCACGCACTGTAGACCGAATATCAGAAGAATTGGAGTGTAATGGATAATAAAAGTAGTAGCAACTTAAAGAAAACAAATAATCCTCTGTGATAATTATCTTTTTGATGATGAAGCAACACACACACAGTTATGTTGGTAAATTTAAAAAATCATTTAATCAGACTTGGTTCCACATATTATATATTAGCTGTTTGTAAAGTGTGTGCCTGCGGTTTAGGGATCTTTCCCTCTGTGTGTCCGTGTGCGTTTGCGCCGTGTTGACGAGCGTCTTGGTAATGGTAGACGATAAGATAAATTTCGTTATTCATCATTTTTTTCTGAGAATTCTTGGGCGCAAGTGTATGATGGCGAGGATGATTTGCCAGCCATGATTCTTCGTGTACTCCTTGAGAAATTCTCTCTTACGTGCATGTATAATAATATCCTCGAACCTTGTGTCTTTTTTGTCTTCTCTGAAAGTCTACTTGCGTGCGTATCAATTGTAGTAGAAGGGTTTATATTGAAGACACCACATTTAATAATTATATAGAATGGGATGATGATGACGAAGGTAGTGATGGAAGAGCACCTGCAACTTGATATCTTTTTTGGTAGTAAATGATAGATGTTGATGTTAAACAAGACCATGAAGAGGAGGAATCACCAGCAAAGCAACAACGACGATGAGGAGACTGATTATGTTGCTGGTGTTGTTGCTGATGACCCTGTTGTTCAAAGGCTGATGATGATGATTTCATTTTTTTCTTTGTTTTAATAATTTTAATTGATTTTGTGTACGGCAAAGCCGATTGCGGATTGATGATGTACTGATTCCGATTCTACTCGTGCTTATGTGTAGAGCTAGAGCTGTGGTACATTAGCGATCTTTGTTGCCTGGTTAAGGCTTTTTTTTTGTTGTTGAAGATTGAGTTAGTAACCAAATATATTGCGAATATTATAATAATGGGCTTTTCTCTTATTTATGGCACTATTATACCTTATTATTGCACTCATATATGTAGATTCATAATAATAACTTGTGGAGGAGGCAAGAGTAAAAAAACCAAGCACTCCAGGCGAATCAAATTTATGAGAGTTGTTTTGTTGCATAATGGTACCCATCAAACTTTATACTCAAAGCAAACTTTTTTATATTTGGGATTTGCAATTCATATTTGATGTGATATTTGATATTTGATAATCATGTCCTTTTTATAGTATTATCATCCGTGTTGTGTGGGTGGAGGAGAAGTTTATTATTTGTCAGTTGGTCACTGTCAGATAATCACACTGATTCACTGTAATAAAGACGAACTCCTGTTGTGACAGAAAGTCACTTTTCGTTAGTGCTTATAGGTATTTACACTCAATTTCTCAACTGATGATGATGATGATGATGGCTAAGTTGGGTGTACATATGTACTTGTTTTTACAAACACATGCAAGTTCCCTGAGCAGTTTGATGAGATTTTTAGTAAATTTTCAGCGTTTGCTGCCTCCAAAAAAGGAAATGGTTGCAGTGGAGAGAAAGAGAAAGGTGGAGCTGACAAGTACCTGTCAAAACAACAATACTGTCAAAAAGACTGTGGAAGGAAAGACCAACGTGATTATAAAATATTTGTAGGACATCAATATATTTACTAAAGTGCATATCATGTAGGAGTCACTCTCATACATGGAATCCCAGAATACGACACTTAGTAAAGTCTTGCATGTAAATGAATGACTGGGGAATGAGAGCAGTAGCAATACTACCCATATATAACAATATTAATAATAACAACAATAATAATAATACGCTCACAGACACAGATTTTTATTTATGAAGGTTTTTTTTACAGACAACGAGCTGCTAATTATTTTTTTCGCAAGCAGTAATTGCTATACATGTAAGTAGTCGAATATTTCTACTTATGACACTACCCCGCTTCTGACACTCTGGATGATCATTTATCAAGATTCTCTCACTTATTATCTTGTTCTCTCTCGTGCCAGCGTTATTATTATGCAATTAGAGTTAATTTGTGTACTCCTTGTTATCTGTGAAAGGTTTATTATTATTACAACTATTATTATTATTGTTACTTACTGGTCGTACTACTATTATATTATTATTCTTACTATTATTATGAATACATGTTACAAACTTGTTTCCTTTTTTTATTATTTCCTCTAAAACTAAATAGGCCCGGCCTGGGCTAGCTCTGTTTCAGAGCATGAAAGTGACTGACAATATCAGAGAAGATGATCATTATGTACGAAGACATCGCACTTTTTGTATGTACATCTTTCTTGTAGAGAAGAGAGGAGTAGTGCCAGAGGATAGGACACTGGTAAAAACTGAAGAGGCGACTCTTTCGTTTTAAAAGAAATCTAGTAGTAGTAACATTCGTGGATGGAGGAACACTGTAACAGCAATATAGATATGTGCTTACTTACTAGCAGCAGCAACAGCAAGAATATTGGCATTACTCTTTTTTCCTCTACAATCCAGCGTTTTATATGTTGAGCATTATTGCAGCGACAGCCATTATACTATATCACTCCTCTTTAACTACTACTGGAGTCTTCCTCACCACTCACTCTTTCCTCATACACCAGAGATAGTTTTTTCCTCTCTCTCCTTTCCACACACACACACTACACACGTATGGAATGGAAGAATGGAACAATACCACCACCAACTACTACTATCTCAGTAGTACTCATATAAGAATAAGGATTGAGCGAGAGAGGCAGAAGGGAGAGAAAAAGTCATGTTAGTATGGTGTATGAATGTATTTACATGTACATGTTTCTGGCAAAGTACTTTTTCTTTGCTTTTCCGTCTATTGACTTGGTGATGAAGATAACGTGTAGGTGCTGTAGTAACGGAAATAAGAACTTATACCTTGCTTGGTAAATACATACAAATTTTCATAATTATGGCATATTCCCCACGCATTGTTGTGTGTTTCGTGCGCACAGTGCAGAATATGGGAAGGGTGTTTTAATTCATGGCATATACACTACACATACTCTGGTGGTAACATGATGTGTACCCTAAAAAAAGTATAAGCAACACATGTACGCCTTTATGCAGCCACAAAAGAAGAGAAAGAGAGAACAGGAAGAAAGAAAATATAATACAAGTGTGCAAGTGAATGATTTTCCAAAAGGGAGTATAGGCAAGCAGTATAAGGCGTAAGATCTTGTGGAGTTGTACCATCAACCAACTCCATTCCATAGTTTTCATTCCATTCCATATATATATATTTACGGGATATGCCCATTTCCACAAGAGCAGCACAACGAGACATAAATGAGATTACGATATGTCAAGTATGGACAAACCTGTTTTTTTAAAGGGAACGGCACCTCGGAAAAGAGTGGAAAAGAACAGGAGAGAACAGTGCCCTTTTAAACATACTGCTGCATATACTAGGCGGACATAACTGACATTACAAGAGAAGGGGAGCATATAGGAATCAACTTATTGTGGTAGTGGTACTTTTGCCAGTACCACACAACTTGTAGTACTACGGCGAATGTAGTAAGTTGTAGCGATGGTGCAAGCAAACAAAAAATTGATGCAGCTTTCCACGAAATAACCAACTTACTCGGAATAACTGGTGATACATTACGTTATCAGAAGAAGTAGAAAGCAAAGGAGTAAAGCACACACGCATACTACAAACATTGGTAGAAACTATGGCAGAAAGAAAGAGACAAGAGAGGAGGCAGCAGAGCAGGGAGTTCAGAACGCTCAACCTTATGCTTTGTCTCTCCATGTATTCGCCTTGTCCATAGTCCATACTAATGATGCAGCTTGAGGAGTCTGTCTCTCTCTGACGGACTGCCACTTCAGCTCATAATACCATTTAGCTTTTTCCTTCTCAAGCTCACCAGCTCAAGCGGAGTTGAGTAAAGCCGGAGTAGTGGGAGACGTTACAGGAAAGAAGTATAAAGTTGAGTACTCGGATATTTAAGGAGGATGGAAGCGAAAATCATAATAATAATATGTATAGAAAAAAGTCACTAGCATTTATGATGGCTGCTTCTAAGCTCAACTCCTTTTTTATTCCTTTTTATTCTCTCTCTCACTTACATTTTGCTCTCATCGCATGGAATAGTATTAAGTGCCACATCAATTGTAGGAAAGCGGTGCTTTATGATTTCTCCATTTCTGTAGGTATGTCCTCTTGTCCATTTTACAAATAATTCCCTTGCTAAACTCTTTGCCAGGATGAAAGCCTTCATTAATATTGCAGTTTAAACCGGGCAATAGTTTCATCAGAATCATTAAATGGTTTTTCTCAACAATCAACAATTGTCAATTGTGATGACCAAAATGGAAGAAACACTTCAAAACATGCATTGATAAATTAAGGAAAATGTACGTCAACTCCAAGACTTGTAAATATACCTCAGGATGCATTTTAGAAATAATTTTTGAAAACATTAACTTGGCTACAACTCCCCCTCACTCTCCTTCTTCCTGGAATTCTGGAGTAACTTTCTTGCAACGCTCGGACGGTTTATTTACTCAAATATAATGCTCTTATGACTCCGACCACCACCTATAGAAGACTGCGCTTTGTAATGCTACGATTACGACCACTACTCAATCTTCCTTTTTAAGAATGAAAGTTTCGTGCAAGCAATAGATTAATGCGGGGGATACATTACAGAGTTGGATGGTGTAGGTTTTGTTGTAGTAATCGTCATATGAAGAAGAGAGCAAAAACCAGATATTAAAATATCGCAAGCAATGGAGTATAAATATATACAATATCTACATATATGCAATGCATATATTAAGAGCCTGCTGCTCTAGTCTTCTCTCACAGATTATTATTATAAAAGAGCAGTTTATACGATTATACTCCTTTCTTCTTCTCTCTCTCTCACTCAACTACCACGACTACTACGCGGAGGAGTAGTAATAAGTAATATTGGTTTTTCATGTACATATGTACGCATGCATGAACGACACAAGCTTTGAAAATTCGGGGATATGCATTACATTTTGTTTGTATCATATCTGTAAATGGATCTAAGGATGTTTTGGGCAATGCCTCTTTTACTGACTTGGATGTAAACCGTAGTTGTAGTAGTGTGATCAGTATTTTAATATATTCTTTTACAATCATTATAATAGTAGTGGGTTACATACATACATACACCAAATGCACAAAATAATATGTTTCTGCCAAAAACTACCACTTTTCCTTCTTTTTTTTCTTTTTTTTCATAAGTTTCATGATGACTGACGATCATCATCGTCATCATAGCTGCGATCGTCGAGAGTAGAGTTAAGAATTTTTTCACGAAGACCTGACCCATGCAGAAGAAAAGAGAGCTAGGCTAGAAGAGAAGAGGAGAAAAAAATACCTTGCCTCGTTGGTTTTTTCCTTCCTCTTTTCTCTGACTTCCTCTTCGTCTGCATTACTTATCCGGAACGAACTTTTTTTATCCGGCAAACACGATTCTCTTAACGTAATCATATCACCATAATATTTACTGGGATTATATTACGTATGTTCCAGGTTTTTTTCTCCTCCACTTGTTCTCTCCCGGTTGACTCGGCCTAGCATATATCTTATCCCACACATGCATAATATGAAATGTGAATACGGGATGGCGGATGTGGCTATGTGGTTGGAAATAAAATTCGAAAATAAATTGTACGTACGCATTTTAACACACCAACGAGAATATATTAAAGTTGAGTATATATATATACCTCAATATTCTTATCTTAGTGTCATTTTGACTGATTATTTATTGCGTCTATGTATCCTCTCAGCTCTCATTATTCTCACCATCATGAGTAGAAAAATGTGCATTATGTGATGTGGGTACATTAAGAAGAGATTTTTTCACCAAGAAGAAAAATGTTTTTTCTTTCTCTCTATCCCTAACTTTTTGTCTCTCCTTTGTTTGGTGCGTTTTGTCGTTTGCTCTCTTTCTCCTAATTTCTTTCATTTTCTTTCAAATCATAGAACTATCAGAACAATCAGACAGCAAGAAACCACAACAAGTTATTTGCAGTCTAATATGCGGATTAACTTAACACTCGTCAGAGCAATGCAATGCAAGTAGTAGTGATGCATAATAAGATGAAATGATGAAAATATAAGAATCCCACCACCCCTGTATCACATATCGCCCAGTCACCATCTTCATCATCAACAACACGCGATCATTGCTGAAGCAAGCAGTCTTGTTGAATCTTTTTGAACTTCCTGAAAGAGACAGACTGAGTGAGTACAAAAGTTCTCGCCCTCTTCACTCTTCTCATTTGAAAACTCTCTTTCTCTCTCTCTCTCCTCTTTCTGCTGCTGTTCTTTCGGTTCTTTGTTTCTCTTATACCACCACAGGAACATGGTATGATAATCAGAGAGAGAGAGAGAGAGGCTTGACTAGTCTTGTATTCTTACTGGGTGCTACTACTTCTATCAGTCCATTAGCCAGTAAAGAGGAATGGTGGCGGTGATGGTGCCGCTGGTGTCATCAGTATGAAACACTGAAGAAAGATTTCATTCCCCTAAACAACTACAACAGCACATAACATCATGCATGTTTTTTAGGGAGTGAGAGATCCAGTGAGCTCTGGTGTCGCAAAGCAAACAGGACGAGGGAGCAAAACAACATTAAGCACTGAACTGTTGGAAAAACAGACAGCCGCAAAGACAGGAAAATGCCATGTACACAGTGTGTAGTCCACAATGTGGACTCTACATATAGTCGTCATATACAAACATTTGACTAAAAGTAAAGGTTTTGTAGGCGAATTTTTGTGCATTGCATTGCACAAAAGTAAGAGAGTCAAAGAGAGAGTGAACCTTCGCACCGTCCCACCAAATGTAAGCAAATAGAGTACGTATATATAATGCCTTTTACTGGAATGAGTGAATGCTTTTCAACTTTTGTACTTTATTGGTTAAATTTTTGCTCTTTCTTTCTTTCTTTCTTTCTCTGTCTCTCTTCCTTTCTCTTCTCTATCTGTGTATGGTGGTGATGCGGGTGATGATGATGGTGGTGGTTTTATACAAAAGACGAGACGCCTGCATGGTGAAAGAACATTCAACTACAATGGGCGCTTTTATTCCCTTCTTTTCGTCATAATGAACATAGGTATATGTACATAATATGTACATACATAGGCACATTATTTGTATCATGCTATCCTGCTGTAAATACAAGCAAGCAGCAAGAGTGGGTATAGGTGCTGCTTATTATTGTTTTCCACAATAATAGTCATATTCATACGACTCCCAATATCATACCAACAACATCAGCCAGCTCACATGTATGTCAACGAACAAGTTCTCCTTTCTCTCATTTCCCCCCATCTACCTCTCAAATCTGCTATCACATATTATATACATTGGTCCAGTTTGGAAAACTTTTCGAGAGAACGTTGAATCATGGAGAACAATGGCAATATATACTAATTGTGGCGTGGTTGACGCAAATATATATCACGATAAATAAACAGGACAAGTCAGTTTCTATATATTATATGACACAAAAATCTGAAGAGCTGGGTAAAATACCTAAAGTATATGTAAATAAGTCGAGAAAGCTTGCGGGTATGGAACTATTTATTTAAACTTAACATAGGTTACAAAGGTGTTAATCGCAATTACACTGTGCTTAACAAGAGCTTCGCCGGTATATTAATCAATCAGTAGCAGATTAGTAGTGAAAAAAATGAGTAGATGAGTGATACAAAGTCCCACAAATACACAATCTTCATGTTTGCATACCCCCAAGCTATATCTATATTATAGGTATTATAAATATACGTACATATACGTATTCAAGCTTTATGGGAAAAATCTTTATAGTCACATGAAAAAAGAGCTGTAAATGCAAAGCTGAGAACTGGTTTTTATAGGATTGTTATTACTAATAACTTATTAGTATTAGATATGGCTAGAATTGTACTATCAGAAAAAAAATTTGCCGCAAAGCTTCCACTTAAGGGATAGAAGCTCCATGGAGACTGGTTGTGACATCATTTGCTTGATTAGTGGCCACGTGTGAAAATGTTCCTCCAATTTTCCGCATCACTAGCTCTCCGTAACCGAATCGGTACGGTTTGAACGTTATACGCATATTGTTTCATATGCATTCAATAGAACAAATCAATACGTAATAAAGCAAACAATGGATAAAAGTATGATATTATCTATATGATACGAGTACGCAAAACAATTGCAGGAAATATCTGCATAAAGTCACATTTTTAAATGAAATTAGTCGCATTTTCAAAAGAATAAGAAAAAAATTGAGATTCTCAGATCTGCAAAAACAAATACATATATACGTGCAAATATTAAGTTATGAGCTGAAAGTTCATTTTATTACACATATCTAGTAAGATGCATATTGAGTATTGAGCTTAGTTAATGTGCTGTTTTAAAAGTATACCAAGGGTTTCAGTTACAATTCCATTTAACAAATTACAATTTTTTTCAAAGCTACCTTTAGACATTGCGTTCTTATACGTTATTAAAATGAAAATAAACTAATCCTAATAATATCATAAATCGAATTTGTACACAACTTTCACCATCCCTCAACATTTTGCTTTCCAAAGCATGTTCAATCCCTTCATTCAAATTGCCCTCTAATACAACCTACTTCACTCCTTATCATTCACATATGTATTATGTATAGGTATTTTAGTTAAAATGCAAAATCCTTGGTTAAGTTGATCTTGATTGGTAAGAGATTTAAAATAATATAATTCAAATGGGTTGATCAAGTTTTTTGTTTTAAATATGGATATTTAACTGATTATCTGTATCCATATCTTTAAAAAAAATTGAAAATGTCAATTCTTGAAGATATGTGCGACTCTGCACAAAACACACAAAACATATTATGGGGTTGTTAAAATTGACCAAACGCAAGAAAATAAAAATTGTAACTTGTCGGAAAAGGATTACTCTAGAAAAAAATTCAAAAGAGGTTTTTTATCGTTTAACCGGAAGAATGTATAGGCAACAGTAACAGTATAGTTGTGTGGGAAACTTTCACCTATCGATAGCTATCCAATTTAATTTGCAAAGCGATGGAAATACTGCTCAGCAAAGACTTTTGACTGTCGTGGTATATACAGAGCAGTAGCAATATTGGAAACGTTATCTGTTTCCCACGGGAAACCATCGATCGATTTTAGAAAAATTGGTAGGATTGCAAACCCAAAGTTTAAATCAAATCAGTGGAAACAAATATGGAGAAGAATACGCAGACACTCACGCTGGTAAAATCTCAATTTATGTACTGTTCTCTGTGTGCAGAGTAGGAAAAGGCGTTTCATTACAGTTAGCAAATTATTGCATGTTTTAAATACGTGCAAACCATTTCTGATCATACTTAGCTCATACCCCGCCCGTTGATTATAAAAAGGAAGTACGTAGTAAGCGCTAATTATCTCTGAAGAAAAGAACTATTTTATTTTTACGTTGCATAAACTTTGCGTGGGATTTCTCAATTTGATTTTATAGTAGGAATGATGCCTGTAATGCGATTAAAAAAGTATTGAAAGGTTTTATTCCAGTGTATGATTTTTTAGCAATGTAAATAAGCTTGATTGTGAGTATTTCTTTAGATTTGTCATTCCCATATTAATGGAACTTAATAATGTAAAAAAACTTGAGCCCGTCAACTAAAAATCAATCTAATATGCATAAAAATAAATGTTTTTTTCACTTAGATTCTTTGGCTTGTATCTTCGTGAAAGCTGACTCAAATTGAAATCGAGATTGATTTAATTATGTATAAATCTTTATAAGCGACAATAATAAAAAGTTGCAATTCAAGAATATTTCAAATCTATACATGTTTATATCTCGATTTGGATAGATAATGTGAATTATCTTGAGCTGATAAAAGGCTCAGAAACCAATTATTTTTAACTGAAAAAAAAATTATTTAAACCAGTCAACTAATTTCGATTCAAGAGAATTTATTTTTTAAACAGAATTCAATGCAAAATTTGAGTCATAAACGACTAGTATTCTTGGAAGTGGATTGTGGACAGAAGTAAATGAAGGTACATACATTCTTATAGGTTGTCGTTGCTTTAAACCGCTGCCCTGTCTTGTTCAGAAAAATGGAATCCGACGTAATATAGGACCGACTGGTTTCGTCAAGTTTATTTTTTCGGAAGCAACAATCTCCAACTAATCCATGAAAAGTGCCAGTATAATTGAATTAAATTTCAATAGAATGGAAATAAATGGAATTCCCTACATAATGTCTAAAAGTTCAACTAGGCAGTCATGCATATGTAGATGTTCTGGAATATCCTTACAATTTCATCAAATGAAAGCCATTTTTTGATGCTTTTTCCGTTGTCCTAACTGTTTTTGTCGTTGTTTATTCATTTCATACAGTCACTATGACAGTCAATCAATAGGATAGAGTAATTTCGTAGAAATAGTGCCAACCGCCTACGTACGCGCCACTTGCCCATCATCACATAATATCTTACATAAGATGTTGACGAGAACCTATGAGACTCAACGGAAAAACTGAACTGATTATTGCCTATTTTTCTATGAGTAAGGTAAGTGGATCATCACATTCAAGTGTTCATTGTGGATGTATGTTTTCAGCGAGTGGAGTATATATGAGATGTGATTGATAATGGAAAGTACACGCGGGAAGGTCCTGAAGGAAAAGATTCATTAAGCCCCTTCAAACAACTTGAAGAGAACCCCCTGTTCTTTTGTGTCATAAAGGTTACAAAAAGGTTACATAACGGACTGGAAATGATTTCTTTCACAAGCTTGTACAAAACTACATGTGGTAAAGTAATGATGAGCATTCAAAATATGAACGTCCCACTTAAACAACCTGTTTGTTTATTTTACTTTTCTCCATTTCTCACTAATATCGCTTCTTGAATTTCGTGTTAAACTAGTAGGAAGCTGGCTGTAATCATCATTATACGCTAATGAGCAGATTTAGCGTGAGGAAGCAGAAAATACGAGAAAAAATCTTGAATTCACAAGATACGGTAATATTAAAACAAGTAGGCAGTTTAGAAGAAAAACCCAACAGAAATGAAGTGGACCACGTGTGTGTCTATCATAGGCATATATGCACCTGATAACATTTATTATATTATTATATGTATTGAGCTATCTATGAGAATTTCCTTTTCGTTTAAAACAGTAATGATCAACAGGCAGGATATTACGCAAAATATGCGTGGGACGACACTACGAATATTTATTAAACATTGTTTTTGCGTTGACTACTGAAAGTTAATGAGGTTATTAAATAAATGACCGTCCGACTGTCTGTCGTGATTTTTGTTGCTAAAAAACTCGAAATTATGCATGGAGATCGTTGAACTAATTTATCGAGACAGCTATGTCGCAAAAATGGATGCATTGATAGTTACGTAATCTGATACTTGTATTTATGCTAATCAAATCAGAGGAATAAATTTAATGACACAAGTTAATACTTATTTAACATTATTTATATATCTCGTCTCTTAGCAACTTCGTTATAACGTCTGCGTCTAAACAACTTATGTAATTTATGATGCGCATTTAAATATATAAGTATATGATCTTACAAACCAACGGAGAGTTTCTCAAAATCATTATAAACCAATTATCTATTATTTTAGTAAATTGTGTATTTAATAAATATGTTGTTACCAACCTAATACAACAATTAAACATTAAAGCCTTATTATTACACCTTTATGGACACAAAAAAATGAGAAATCTATAAGGAAATATTTTAACCACGAATGTCTAACTATGCCCCAAACTAGGTATTTTT